>PVJI01003796.1:0-118088 GCA_004026765.1 Micronycteris hirsuta | reverse complement strand
TCATAGCCCAAAAGAGGGCAAGGAAATGTTTGATGTTCTGTTTAGAATCTAAAACTCCACTGGAGATCTGCAAGGTTAACTTCGGCACCAAGGGCTCAAAACCAGCCTCCTTGGTTTGACTAGTCTGGCTTGACTAGATAAAGAGCTATATGGGAAGCACTGTTGGTGAGCTCTCCCCAGACCAAGGCTCCCTGCACAGATCTTTGTGGGGGGAGCCAGAGACACAGCACATTCCAGGTGCTGCAAGACAGAGCCCCCGAAAGGCTCAGGCTGGGGAAAGGCTCCCCGCCTCCCACACGTGTGTGTCTCTTTCTCTGCTGTACACACGGGTCCTTTGACTTTAAACAAAAGCCACATGTGAACGTATAGTCTGCTTTCTGGTGAGTCCTGCCAAATACTTGAACCTGGGAGAATAATAAAACTGCATCGGACAATGAGACCACTGCAGTTTGGACGCTGGCTGCAATGATGGGACCCCTTCAGTTCTGGCCGAATAAAGGATGCGTTTCTCCTGTACCAGTAGGTGTCAAGCAGTCTCTGCTTACTTTTCTCAACCAGTTTTTTGCCCAAACATTGCTTGGAGGGGTGAGAAATTTTAGCCTTACCCAGAATATTGAACTCTAGACCTCTCAAATGTTTGTATGCTTCTTACGGTTATGGGAGGCAGCACCAAAATTTAGCCAGATGTTATTTTTTAGGGAGAAATCTGTGCCTATATGCAAAGACCTACTCATCTAAAATAAGCTGCTCTGTGTCTGTCTCTGGAGTTGGAAAACTAATCCTTAATTAGCTAAATATAAATATTACATCTAAAACTATTTTATTTTTAAGGAAAGTTGGGATTGGTTGAATCCAGTTCTTTTCCCTTACAAAATTCATCTCGTTCTTTTAGACTTCGGTTTACTAATCTGCACAGAGCGGTGTTAGCCCAATGATCTCCTTGTTCCTTCAGAACATACTTCTATGAATATTTTTTGTCATTTACTCATACTGACTCAAGTTTGATTTTTGAGCCTATGTTATACATTTTAACCATTCATTGACTTACAGCAATCATTGATCGAACAAGTACTAATCGACTGCTGTGTGCTAATGGTTCTCAGGGTATGGTTGCCAAATACCAGCATCACCAGGGGATTTGTTAGAAATGCACATTAGTCTTCACCCCAGACCTACTGAATTAGAAACTCTGAATCACAAATGCTAAGCAGCCTGTGTTTTAACAGGCTCTGGAGACACTAAAATATCAGAGCCACTTCTATATGCTAAGTACTATGTTATCTTAGGACATAAGGAAGCACTTCGAATGAGAGTCAGGGAAAGAAAGAAAATTCAGTTTTGATAAGTTAAGGTGAAGATGTCCACACACATTCTAACGCTTATCTGTAGGTCAGGCTCCTGGAGAGAAAATACTCACATAGTCAATGACTCAGGGGAAGTGGAGAAATAGAACTTATATTTTAAAAGCAGTTGAATCATGGAGGGTGATCGAGTTAAGGGAACTGACATTTGGCAGCAAGACGTGAGAGCAGAACCAGAAAAAAAATGATTAACATCATCCAAAGAAGGACAAAGTTTCTAAGAAAGGGGGCACTGGACCTTGGCCAGTGAATGCGGAAATGAGGCAGCGATCTTCATTAGAATGAAAAGAACTGCCTTCTGGTCCCAAGGCATTGTTTTATACACTGAAGGTTACTGGAAGGTGGGAGTCGGAAGTGACACTTTTCATTTTATTATGGGAGAAAATTACATAAAATTAAAAATTAGCAAGTTAAATCAAATGGGCCACTGAAAAGAGTCTATGCTAGCCAAGCGTCCTGGTGCCTGCCCCCAGCACTTTTCTTCACCCAGAGGCAGTGTTACATCCATGCAACTCTCACCTAACGGTTCACAAGAAACAGAAGCTTTCACACAAGACCAGCTATTGACTCATTTTGAGAGACACCCATTTTTCCTTCTTTCTGCTCTTGTAACAATGGAAACAGTGTCTTTTCTGTCTTTTGAAGTTAATCTTTCGGTGGTGTTTGAGTATCTTATCATCGCTCCTCAGGAATATTATCCTTACGTGCGACAGTATCTATCCTATAGCTTCAACTTTCTCTTCTATGTATTGGTTCTAGCCAAATAGCTTTTAAACATACCATTCATTTAGAATGATTAAAAATAATAATAATTGAATATTACAAACTATTTTCCAGGCACCCAACTGAACGGTGTACTGATATTTGCTTTGCCACCATTATCTTCACCTCACAGATGATGAAACTGAGGCACAGAGAATTTAAATAACTTCTATAAAGTCACACGGCTAATTAGATTCGAAGTCAGGATTTGAACCTAGGCCATCTGGATCCAGTCTGTGCTCTTATTCACTACCTGATATTCCTGTCTTCAAAAAAAAAAATGGCTCTCAATTGAGCAAAGCATCCCTCCATCTGCTGCCCAAGTTTTTCCCTTTCCTTTCTCAACCAATCTCTTGACAGAGTAGTTTGCCCTCATTATCTCACTGTCTACTGCTCATTAAAACTTTCAATAGCAGACTACAGCTTCCATTCCTTCTACTCCACTAATAATTCCTTACATTTAAATGATCTGCCAATGATCACCATGACAATTAGATACTTTGCAAAGATGCTGTCATTTGGTATCTGAACAGCACCGAACACTAGCAGCTGACCCTGCTGATGCCCCATACAACCCCCCTGTCCTCACAGCTGGCCCGCCTCCAACCTCAGCTACACCTCTGTTGGATAGTCCACTGCAGGGTCTCTGCCTGAGGGATGAGAAGCTTAGAAAACTTGCTCAGCTCACGGTAGAGTTTCATGGATGTTCGGGGATGGGGCAAGAATAGATAATACTACTCATGTAACAGTCAACCAATGAGGGACTTGACTCTATAGATTTATATCATAGCTTCCCCTCCCACACAGAGACAATTCTAGGGCGCATTCTATATCTTTTCTCAAGGGTATCAGTGGGACCAAGTGAAAGTGCACTTGACCGTATTGGAAAATGCACTTCATTGGCTCTCTGCTTACCCCACTCTAACTCTTCCTGTTCCCCATTCTGTTTTTTTAATTACTCCCCAATAAATTACCTACACCTAAGTCCCTTTCTTCGGCTCTTGTAGGAGAACCCAAATTAAGACATTATCATTGATCCCTTCCTCCACAAGGCATCTCAGTCCCTGGATTCTCCACCTAGTTGCTCTTCTAATTTCCTCTTTCCTCTCCAGCTGCTTTTTGCAGTCTCATTTGTTGAGGTCTCTTTATATTCTGGGGGTTCCAAGGACTATACCCACAGGTGTTCTTAAAATTTTCACCTCACATATCTTCCTTGAGCAATCCTTCCCCCGTCTGACTTAAGTTACAGTCAATATACCACCACTTTCTAGTCAATAACTCCAGCAGAGAACTGACTTCTGATCTGCAGGCTCATATGTCCATCTTCCCCTTAAGCATCTACTTTGAAAACATGTCTCAAAGCACATCAAACACATCAGGCCCCAAATTGAAATCATCTCCTTTCTCCCCCACAACCAAGAGCTAAGCTATAGATCTGGTTTAGAGGATAATCATCAGTTTCCAAGACATTTTACCTTACTCTCCATAAATGAACCGCATTGCCACTTGGGTGCCCACTTTTCCAACTGAATTTACAAGGGTAATGGGATGATGTTGGTTAATAAAATTGTACAGGCTTCAGTTGTACACTTCTACAGTACAACATCTGTATATTAGATTGAGCGCTTCTCACCCCGAGTCAAGTCTCCTCCCATCCCCATTTACTGATACTTTCTCTGAGTGTTTTTCCCTACTACTTGGGTTGGCTCAAACTTTAATGCACATTCAAATAACATAAGGATCTCACTAACACGAAGATTCTCATTCAGTCTGGGTGGCGCTGGGACTGAAATTTGGCGTTTCTAACAATGTCCTCAATGGCGTTTATGCTGGTGATCAGAAACTCATGGTAGAAAGATCTAGATTAGAGTAGTTGGGGCATTTATACTCCCACCACACCAAACCTGCTCCTGGGTTCTTTTCTATCATAATTGCTCATTAAATGTTCTATATTCTTAACTAGACCATCGGCATCTTGAGGTGTATTTTCCTTGTTGTATCTCTATTTTCTAATACAGCAACTCATATATGGTAGGTATTCAATATATGATGGGTTAGCTATATATGTTCTAAAATGTTCCTTTTTGCAGACGATATTGTTTAGTCTTGATTGGGTACCTGATTTGAATTACATTTTTGAAGCATTACCAAATATGACATGAATAGGTTTGTCTGATAAGGCCAAATATATGCAAAACATTTAAACTCCTTTACTTTAAAAAAAAATTCTAATTTTACATTACAGAGAAAAATCAAACACCTATTAATTGTGACAAAATGCCTAGGCTTTTCCCCCCCGAGGAGGATAATATGCCTTATTTGAAATAGGTGGAAGGTCAATAACTTAGTTCATTAACTTTAACTTTAAATGATTTATCATTTAATTTTTAAAAATTAGATAGTGAAGGACAAAGTGTTTCCTAAACTATGAAGTCTGTTCATCATAAATCTAAAGGTAATATTTCACACCAAAGTTACATCTTACAGGCTACCCATGCCTGCAGCTTTCGGATTAGTGAACAGTCATTAAAATGGTATAAATTTTTTAAAAATTGGGTGCATTGAACATTGCAACACTGTGTCACGTGTGTGTGCATAAAATTCTCCAATGAAAAAATGCAAGTTGAGCTGTTAACCCTCCATTGGGAAGATACATTCACTGTCAGTAACAGAGCTAAATATTTCTTTTAATATTTACCAATGCCCTCATTCCACCACCCTCAAACAATGTTTTAAGCTTTTAGTGATGGGTGATAAATTATTTACATAATCCTTGTGTAAGTGCATTAAAAAGATCCATAGTTTGAAACTAGGAATGTTATTAAAATATCACTGATATTCTTCATTATTTTTGGTCAAAACGTTTCTCAGCATTAGTTACAGCTTGAGTTACTGTGAAAGTCTCTAGTATTTTTTTTAAACAACTGCTTCTATTTTACTGTCCATGGCTTTCCAAATTTAAAGCAATTGAATATCTGAGGATACACAACAATTACTAAAAGTAAATATCATCTGGAGAATAATTAAAAGAAGACAAAGAATTAAATGACTCATCAGTAAATTACCATGGAGAAATAACAGATTTGGTGAAGAAAGGAGGTTTTAAAATACTTAAAATGTGCACTCGTTTGGATTAATTTGTTTTTCCAGGAGGGAATGATTCTAACAAAGACTAATTCCTTCAGTACAAATTAAAAGCATACTTTTATTAAGCATATAATATATAAAAAGATTAAAATGGACGTGATATGGTACTTATCACGTCTGACATGATGTGGTACTGGGAGCAATGAAGCCGCACACACCATGCTGAACACAGCCCGTCAAAATCCACGTTTAGACCTGAGTATCGATCAGTTGTTAGTCTCACCATGGAACCATTTAAAAGCCTGTGTTAAGCCACCGGGGAAGTTACAATATATAATTACTATAATAACCTTTGGTAAATACCTACCAGAGAGAAAGGGGTGTTATTAGAAGGAAGTGCTAAGCACAGCCCTGCAGGATGAGAAAACCCGTAAAGGTCTGACTTATGCATAGCTCAAACTCGAACAAAACCTGAGTGTTGGCTGTTGGTTTCAAAAGAAAATACATACATGTACATATACAAACATATATATGTATGTTTATATTTTGTGTGTGTGTGTGTATATACACACACATACATATATATGGATTTCTGAGTATAAGTGTATATACATAATACAAATTGAACAAGAGTCATTTGAACTGGCAATGATTTATCGATATCTATTGTTTTCTGTGCCAGCATCCTAAACATCATGACTAATAACACCAAGGGAAAAGAGAGAGCTTCTGCTAACTGATGAGTATCTTTTTTGCACGGTGTTGAGCCAGGCATTTGCCTACAGTTCGGCTGGGAAGTGGGGGTGGCTTACAGACATTTAAAAAGAAATGACAAATGACAGAGACATTTGAAAATTGTTCTAGTGCCCCCTCTTCTCCTCATAATCAACATGCATGGACGGAGGATGTTGTCAGCTTCTACTCTCCCGGCTTAAATAACACAGGGGCTGGCAAAAGCCCCTGTGTGTGGGGAAGACACGCAGGTTATGATGCTTACAGTGGCTTTATTAATGTAGCGCCTCACGTACTCCCAACCGGAAGCCTAGTTTTGTCCACTCCTGCACATATTCACTGGGAAGTCCTAAAAGTATGCCTGCAGACTAGACTTCTTTCAATCCGATTCTTCTTGTCCAGTTGCCTAATTGGTATCTCTAGTTGGATGTGACCTGAGGAGCTCACATTTAACAAATCCAAAGCTGAAATCCTCCCCCAAACCTCATATTACCATACAATATCTCGTCCCTGCATATCACATAATGATGACTTTCTACCAGTAGCTGAGGCTTAAAGCATTGCAGTTGGTTTTGCCTCATTTCTTTCTCACACACACTACTTCTGTCAATAAATTCTAGTCTAGACACTATTTTTATTTCTAGCTTGATTGAAGTCTAATTCACATAGAATAACATTCTCACTTTAAGCATACGTTTCCATCTGCAATCACTGTCCTGCCCAAGTTTTAGAACATTCCCATCACTCCCCAAAGTTCTCTCGTTCTCCTGGGTGGTTGTCTTGTCCCCCCACACCTCACCGGTCCCAGGAAACAACTGATCTACTTTCTGTAACTCGTTTGCCTTTCCCAGATTTGTAAATAAATGGCATAATACAATGTGTAATCTTTCACATCTGGCATCTTCGCCCTTAGTGTGATGTTTCCAAGATATATGCATGGGGTCACATATATCAGTATATGTTTTTGTAATGTTTAAATCGCTGAGTGATATTTCTGGATCTTTTATAAGATACGCCCCCCCCACCCCCCCCCTCCCCGTGCATCTGCACTCCTGCAAAATTTGTCCAAGTCATTGCCTCTTATATGGAAGACTTTAAAACCCTTCTGACTATCTTCTCGGCACCCCCTTCTGACTGCTCATAACTTATTCTCAGCCCAGGGGCCAGTGTTATCCTTTGAAAATGTAGGTCTGACTGTAACCTGCCTTTGTGTAAAACCTTCCAAGAATCCCAGCCTTAGAGGGAAAGCCGGACTCACCCCGTGCTCCTCAGGGCCACCCTGCTCTCCCGTCACCTACTATCCTGCTTGCTCCCCGGGCTCCAGTCGGATCGGTTTCTCTCACTTCAAGTCAGGAGAACATCAAGAATATCAGGAAATACACGAGTCTCAGAGAAGACAAGGAATACATATATTGACTCTTCCTGCATCATGCTGAGGAGACTTTAAATAAAGCCTTGTAACATTAGAATAAAATAAATTGTAGAATATACTGTGAACGTTGAAATTTTCAGTACATTTCCATACTGAGACGAGTGGCTTTCGCCTACACCCCAGACAAGCTCCAGTGCACGTGTTCAAGTTTCTCTGCATTTCTTGTGGTAACAGGTACAGACGTGTGAAAATCACTGACTGACTTGATCATTCTGGATCGTGCGCGTAACGGATTTTAATCTGAACTTCAGCTGAGCGAAGGCTGATGTGAGAGAGCCTCTAAGAACGAACACTTTCAGCTCTGTGCTTTGTAAAATTAAGTCTTCATGTCTGTGACAACAATGAAATGGCAGCCACAAACCACACTGAGCTAGAAGACTCCGGTCTGGCTAGAATTTTTCTTGCATTGGGTAGAAGTCAAACAGACTCACAGCTATTTTTTACTTGAGAAAAATGAAAATAGTATGAGAATTACATATTTTTAACAATATCGCACTGACTCTAGTTTACTGCTAATGGAGTCTATATTAAACACTGCTGTTGTTCTTCAAACATAAAACTTCATGTGATAAAACCAGTCATACATTTGAATAGGAACAACCATATTTCTTTAATATTATCAAATAAAAAAACCAAATAGGAATAACACCACTGAAAATGAAAATAAACTTGGGAAAAAACAAATGTGGGATCATCAAACAACTATAAAGGTTTTAACTAAAAAACTTAACACATCTGACTCCCAACTTTCCTACCTTAAAAATAAATTCCAGCACTTTAACTTTTTCTGCACTAAAGCAGATCTTTTCAGTGCTTCAGAAAACACTGAGCCCATTTCCAGGATAGTGTTATAGCTCAGATTAGAAAAATTATTATAGACAAATTGTTTACATCTTTCCTGTACTTTGGCATCAAGTTTTTGAAGAAGGAAGTGATAGCTGGAGGGTTATAAATAAATAAAAATATAAATCAAATGTTTAAATAGTAGTACCCATATATATATTTTTGTTGGTATTTGAAGGTTTTTATAATTAAAATTTTTTAAAGTAGAATCCTTGATTTTGTATTTCTCCTTCTAATAAAATGGTAAAACAGAAATTACAGAAACTTAATTTGAGAATTAAATGTTATGTGGCATTGAGTGGCACCAAATAAATACTGGTTTCCTAACTTGTCCTACCTAACTAGTACCAATTTCCTACCCTGGCACAAAGAACGCCACTGTGAGCTATGGAAGGAAGTACAAAAGGGTACAAAATTAAAGTATTTCTATAAACATAACAACACTTTCAATAAAAAAGAACATAAAGATATTTCTTTGTCTCCCCAGAGATCTCAAACTCGGGGATCTCTGCACTCCACCATTCGAGATCATTCTCACACCCTGTACTCTATGGCCAGAGCATCCCATACCTGCCCTGAAACGTGCCCTGACTGGAGCATCCTGAACACAGTTTAAATTGTTGTGACGATTCATGGTAACTGTTGTGCATGCTGCTTCCTCTGCTATACAGAATACAGGAGTCGCTGCCTGGATTTCCCCGTGTCTCTGTACTGCTTTTACCGAGGGCTTCTTCTGAACTTCATGTCTCATTTCAGCGGCTCCAAGATGTTCAGGATTGTTGTCTCTCCACTAAATTGTCTTTGTCTATTGCTGCTAGTATTTATCTAGCTCCTTTCCTTGTGATCTGATCTGTTTTTTAACTGTAACTTTCCAAATGTTTAGGGGTCTATTTGCACACAGTCACCTGCAAGCTGCTCTTTACACCCTTTGTCAGATTGCCTATTCAAACAAACCTAGCACAAAATTGATGGCTTTTGGTAAAACCAGTCAAAGACATGTTAAGTGTTTAAGAAGGCAATAAATGCAACCCCTCCTTATACCTGTATGTTGACACCTATTCCCTAAGACGCAGGGAGGTTTTAGCTTAATTATTTCCTGTTTTGCGACTGACCTACTTGAGAACGTCACATCACGCAGCTATGTGTTTGGGTGTTACTATAAATGGGTAATGCCATAACAAACTAGGATGTATTGTAGCTATAAACCCAAAACCAGTGGAAGAAAATTCCCCAAGAGGGCTATTTTAAAGATGGTATTTAATGTTAAAAAGAATCGTTAGCATATGCCCTGAAAGTCATTGACACAGAATAAAAGGAGTCCTATAATTCTAAGAGAGATTTCTTTAGCCTGTATCCCTACCCAGTACTACACATTAATGAACTGTTTATAAGAATGACCCAAAAGACATTTAAATTGCCTTTTATATTGGCCAAGGGAGATTAACATATATTTAGTACAAAAGGAGACAGTTGGAGCCACAAGGCACCACAGATAACTGTGTCCAATCCTCTCATTTCACAGATGAGGGAAAGAGCCAGAAGAGCAGGTTCACTTACACACGGTTCACACCTCGCTAGGAAGGGTCAGGAATAAAACCAGGTCTCTTCGTGATCCCACAGCCACCTCACCATGCAGTGTGTTTTACTGTAGTTTGGTACTTTGAAAAAGATTAATTCTTGGGTTAATTTTACAGCCCTTGCTCGGGTTTGAATGTCTGTGTTCCCCTAAAATTCCTATGTTGAGACCTGACCCCCAAGGTGATAGAGAGTATCAGGAGGTGGGGCCTTTGCTCATGAGGGACAGAGTCCTCATCAATAAATGGATTAATACCCTTATCAAAGTGGCCAAAGGGGGCTCCACAGGAGATAACACCTAAGAAAGTGCCGTCTATGAACCAGAACGCTGAGAAGACACGAGTCCATGTGTGCCTTGATCTCGGATGTCCTAGCTTCCAGACCTGTGACAGCTCATTTCTGTTCTTTATGAGCTTGTCACGTTACGGCAGCCCAGACAGACCAAGCCAGCCCTTCAACTCTACTGTGTAATACACCAGAACACCGATTTCCTTGACAGCACCACACTAGAGACACTTAGAAAATGTGCCTAAAGGGGGAACTGTTTCATTTTGAAGCGACAACATGAGTTTCCTCCTGAGTTTGAAGGTGAGGCTGCAGCCAGGCAGTATCAGACCCGTTCTCCAGCCACCCCTGGGCCCCAGAGTCCCCTCTCTCCACGTGGAGCTCTGTCAGTAACAGATGTCCGTCCATCTGTCCGTCCATCCATCCATCCATCTAAAATTTTTTTACAATCTCGGATCACTGGCATTTGATCTTTTTTTCTCTCACGTGTACCTTTCTCTGATATTCTCCTCTTAATCTGCAACATTATTTAGGAAAATATTCACTGAACATGGTCTCTGAGCTGTGTATCTGAGAGGTATATATGTTTCTGAAAGTAAAACATTATAATGACTTTAGTTTTTGTGTTTTTGAAACCACATAAAATATTTCCATTTTATTACTTGAAAATTTTTTCCAAATATAAGTTAAATTTATCAAAGCAATTTCAAAGTTATTAGCTAATAGATTTTAGGTTAATACCTTAAGGCATTTTTTAAGAATAAAATCTTCACTATAACAGTAAAATGTATGTCTCTTTCATTCATATTATTTTGTTAAAATGTAAGTAAAAATAATTCATACATGTAAAATAAAAGAAAAATGATTTAATATGAATATTAGGCAATAATTAGTTTTGGTTTTTAAGAGGGCCCCATTTGAAAAGAGATAAATCAAACTTGACTAAAGTTAAGATAGAAAAGAGACTCTAAATTCATAACCTCAATGGCCACAGATAAATTATGTAGCAATCTGTTTAACTTTTATTCATTTCATTTAAGAAATATGCTAAGTATTACCTATGCATCAATGCCATCTTTATTTGGTATTCTTGGGATGAAATAGAATATAAAATACCCTTTCTGGCCTCAAAAATTTTTTTCAATATAGTCAAAAATGTTGTGAAGGCATGAAATGGCTGAGAGAAAAGAAGGGCTAACTCCAGTTAAGTCTGAAACAGTAATATTTTATGTGTAATATGAATTATCTGAAATAGTTAAATTTTGAGGTGTTTCTAAACTATGGCCCTCATATTTCCATTGAACTCATTCTCTAATATAATAAATAACAACATTGCCAACAAATAACTGTTGAAAATAGAGAAAAATAAAACTTTGTTCCATATTTGTTTGTTTCAAACAACCGATGAGACAAGAGTTGAAGATGAATTGATCAAAAGAGCCTCACATTTCCATTTGGAAATAAAGGAAATGTCTTGGGCGAAGGCCGAAATGATGCTGGAACAAAAATAAATGAACTTTTACCCTTATCTGACCCCAAGTAATAAGGTATTTCTTGACTGCCATGAGCGTCCTGTGAAAGATCCTGTATTTTTATTGGCCTTCCCAACAGGAAAATGTAAATAAGAAATCACGATTACCATCTGGTCTATGAGGAAAGCTGCCACTGACACCAGTTTCCAGGAACAGCACACCAGGTGGCCGGCGTGGAGCCTTCGGGCACCATGGAACACAATCGTAGGTCCCAGTTTTTATTGACGCTTCTGCTAATTTATCCCGCTCCTACTCAATAGCAGCAGTATAACAGCATCTAAAGTGTAATAGTAAGAACAAGTAGGAAGGAGGGAAGCTACTGCTTCGTGGGTCGAGAGCTTCTGTTTAGGCGAATAAGAAAGTATGAAAATGGACAGTGGTGAGGGCTACACACTGCCATAAAAAAGTGAGATGGGTTTACACGGAACCCTACAACTCAGGACTCAAACAACAAACAAACAAACCAATGTCAAAGTATGAAAAAAAGATTTACACATAACGTGGGCTAAAGACCTAAATAAACGCTTTTCCAAAGAAAAAATACAAATGGACACCATATATGAGAAAATGTTCAACGTCACTAATCGTCAGGGAAATTCAAATTAAAACATGAATGAGATACCACCTCACAACTGTTAGGATGGCTATATCAGAAGAAAAAAGAAAAAGAAAAAAGAAAAGAAGAGGAAAGAAAAAAATAGAAAAAAGAAAACAACTGTTGGCAAGGATGTAGATAAATTGGAACCCTGTACTCTGCTGGTGGAAATGCAAAATGGTACACCTACTATGGAGAACGGCATTGAAGTCCCCCCCAAAATTTAAAATAGAAGTACTGCATAACCCCAGATCTGGGTATTTATCCAAAGGAATTGAAGTCAAGATCTTAAAGAGACATTAGCACTCCTATATTATTGCACACTATTCACAATAGCCAGTATGTGGAAACAACCTAAATCTCCACCAACAGACAAATAGATAAAAAATTCTGGATATTGATATGACGGAATACTACCCATCCTTAAAAAGGAAAGAAGGTGTGCAATATGCAAGAATGTGGATAAACCTTTAGGGTATTATTTTAAGTGAAAGAAGCCAGACACGAAAGACAGATACTGCAGGGTTCCAGATATATGAGGCATCTTAAATAGTCAAGTTCAGAGGATCAAGGAGAGTGGTAACTTCCAGGGCTGAAGGGAGGAGGAAAGAGGAGTTACCAGCTGACTAGTTTCAGTCAAGCAAGAAGAAAAAGCTCTAGAGATCTGCTGTACAACATTGCATCTCCAGTCAGTGATGACGTATTGTAGACTCAAAAACTTAAGAAAGTAGATCTCATGTGGTGTTTTTATGACAATAAGAAATTTACAAATATGGCAATATTTTTATATTAAGTGAACATGAAAGAACTTGAAGAACAAGTTGAAGCTTGTGAATTCCTGATTTTCTGTGTACAGAGGCGGGCAAAAGTAGACTTATAGTGGTACATCCAGAAAACACAGAGTTAATTCTTATATTATTATTTATTATTTTGTGTTTTCTATATGAATAACTGTAAGCATGCTTTTGCCCCACCCTGTATATTAGGGATAGTTAGTGCATGCTAAGACATTCTCAGAGAATTTAAGTTATATTGGTGTATATGTCTTGGGGCGTTAATGTTCTAAATCGCTGCCTTATGGGTTTTTAAATATGATTATATGTGTACAAAATGTAGTTGAAATGATCATTTTTTTTAATTTATTGATTTGACAGAGAGAGAGAGAGATCAATTTTGTTGTTCCACTTATTTATGCATTCATTAATTGATTCTTGTATGTACCTGACCACCTGCATTCTTGGGCTACCCGGCCAGGGCTGAAATGGTAAATTTTATGTTATGTATATTTTACCACCAAAAAAACCCAGGAAAAACTAAAGGACCTAAGATTTCATGACCCTGACGCCTGCTAACACATCCATGAATTCCTTGTTTGTTATGTGTTCTCGTTAGACCTGCACCTCCTTGCAGATACTATAAATGTAATAATATTATATTTTGATGTTAGAGGACTATGAGGAGCTATTTTTTGTCACTTACATCACAGAAAACTTCCTAGGACTAAGAGATTAAGACATCCTGCCATTTGTTCATAAGGTTAATTCCCTTACTTTTTGTAAAACTGAAAATTACAAAATGTTATTTCCTTTTCCAAAGAAAACAGCGCCATGAAGATAAGTGTGCCGCAAGCACAGTCATTATTAGCAGCTGTCTTCGGCTCCCCGAATCAGACAGTGCTTCCCATTAGAAGAGTTGTTATGTTATATCACAACGCTCTTTCCAAAGGAACAAAGCTAGATTTCTTATATAATTTCTTAACATTAATTTATATGAGTCTTAATAAGTATAGCATTAGCAAGTGCAGAAATGAAGAACATAGCCTGTTAATAAACTATATTTCCATAAAACCTTATGATTTTGAAGATAATTTAATATTTTTCTGAAAAAATCTCAGAGAAATTCTCTGACCTCACAGAATCCAATCTATGATACGAGAATTTCAGGTAAGTTTCTACAGAAACAGTAGATTCTAGGGTGCCCCTCCAACACTATGCAAACATCATGGCCAATATTATCACTCAAATATTCTGGTAATTTTTTTACAAATTACTGTGATATAATACATTGTGCATATTTGATTCAGCTATCTCTCCTTTTAAATTACTGCAACTCTTTGCACTAAATTTCCAGAAAAAATAAGCAATTATAATTTTAAAACATGAGCACGTAATTCCGAAATCTACAATTAGGTTTAAAATCCATGAGGAACTAATTAAACTATTCACTTTTATTCATTTAAAATACTGAGGTATTCTTGAGATCCATCCATGTTGTCAAAAATGACAGTATTTCACCTTTTCTGATGGCTGACTAGTATTCTGTTTCATATATGTACAGAACTTTCTTTATTGAATCATCTGCCAAAGGGCACCTTGGTTGTTTCTCTGTTTTGGCCACCATGGATGGTGCTGCAATAAACATAAGGGTGCATGTATCTTCACGGATAAATGTTCTCAAGTTTTGGGGTAGACACCCAGAAGAGAAATGCTGGGTCATATGGTAACTCTATTCTTAATTTTCTGAGGAGCCCCCACGCTGTTTTCCATAGTGGCTGTACCAGTCTACATTCCCACTAGCCTTGAACGTGGGTTCCTTTTTCTCCACAATGTCTCCAATACTTGCTATTACTTGTCTTGATGGATCTTGAGACTATCATACTAAGCAAAAGAATTCCAACAAAAAAGTAAAGAACCATATGATTTCACTAATATGTGGGATATAAAACTGAAAGCAACCAATGAACAAACAAGACAGACAAAGAAAAACTCACAGACCCAGACAAGTGCATGGTGGTTACCAGAGGGGAGTGTGGTGGGGCGTAGGAAAGGGTAAACGGGGTCAAATACATGGAGACAGAAGGAGATTTGACTTTGGGTGGTAAACACACAGTACAACATAGAGACGATGTTTTATAACAATGTACACTTGAAACCTATATCATTTTATTAACCAATGTCACCCCAATAAATTTAATTTAAAAAATTTAAAACAATAATAGGGTATATCCAGATAATGTCAAAAACACTCAATTTCTGTACCATTTTAATATTAAAATATGAAAGAGAAAAATACCAACCAAAGTAATATTTCCATATACTTCTACTCCAGGAATATAATTGAATTTATACATTGGGGAAATATGTACAAAGCTGCTAGTAAAACCCATGAAATTGACTTATTTATTTACATTCTGAAACAGTGAAATGCTCTGTGTCCTGAAATTTTATAATTCACTTATAGCTCAGTTTCTCCAACTACTAGTGAATAAGAAAAAATAATTCCTTCAAAAGTCTGTTGGGGATTCTGGTGATCAACATGCAGGACAGCCACACTGCACACTCGTGTTCCCATTAGCTCTCTTCGCAGGGCCAGTTTTTGTGAAGATGTTTGCAGTGGCACACACATTTGCCTTCAAATAAATGCAAGGTTTGTGTATAAATTTGACTGACAACTGTAATAGAATATTAGCAACTCCCATAGACATCTGAATGATGTCTATATCAAATATAGCCAAAGAAAAGCTTTGGAACAATACAAAATCTGTGGGATGCTATTTTATTCCGTCAGGGAAAATCGTAAAAATTGATTTTCTAAAGTGCATATTCAGTGTTTATAAAGCCAACAGTGCCTAAACCGCACTGACAAATGATTTTTTAAGTGCAAAGTTATTCATATTTGGAAACAATGCCCATTTACAATCTAGTTCATTAAACACAGGTGCTCAACCAATAAACAGTGCAATTAATCTGCTCATCTGATGTTTGACCAGAGCATCGCTGCCTTCTTCAAAAATAGTTTCTACAAATGCTACAATCTTAGAATAGTAATTTTAGCTCACAATGGGATCTTCTATCAATGTTATGGTCTAGTTTTGGAGGTTGGAAGAAAAACGCAAAAGCTGATCTGCCAAGTACTTTTGAACATTTTATCCTCTTTAATTACCTAGCATCTCTGAACCACACTTAGTGGAAAAATAAGAACGGTGTTCAGTATCTGTCATGCTGCTACTTAGATCAATGAAGGTGAAACATAGTTTCATCTCTCTGGATCTCAGGCCTCCTATCTTGAAAATGTAAATTGAGACTAAATTCATAATAAGGAAACCTAAACAGAAAAATCTTCCTTCTTTCCAGTACTGGAAACATCAACAAAATTGAGCCATCAGCCTTTAAGCTAAGAGAGTATTTATGTTGACGTTATATACATAGCATTAATTATCTGGATGCTAATCTGACCATTTAAAATGTAGATACGTTCTTGCAGATCTCTTCCATACTGCTGAGAGCCCTGGACACTCATTCTCAAACTACTATTTTCTGTGTAATGATTCTTTAGAATCGTGTAGGTTCAGCTTCTGATTATTCAAATCTAAAATAGATGAAAAATGGGATGACATTTTATAATATTTTAATAAAATATGGAGCATTCTTTTTTTTTAAAGATTTTATTTATTTATTTTTTTTAGAGAGAGGAGAGGGAGGGAAGAAGAGAGGGAGAGAAACAGCAATGTATCGTTGCCTCTCACATGGCCCTCACTGGGGACCTGGCCTGCAACCCAGGTATGTGCCCTGACTGGGAATCGAACTGGGACCTTTTGGTTCCCAGCCTGCACTCAATCCACAGAGCTACACCAGCCAGGGCATTCTTTATGCTAGATTTTTCAGATTGCTAACAGAAGGGATTATCACTGTGATTACCTAAAGAATACTTTATTAATTTTTTTGAAGTTTGGACTATACTCATCTGAATCATTTATGAAAAGTGGAAAGAATTGATTTTTAAATTAAATTTCTTACATTTTGTGATTTCTCCAACAGACAGCTTCCTGTAGCTTGCATGACTAGGAGGCTACCATGTTATTGCTGAGAAGCCGGATGGGAAGCATGAGTCACCCAGTCAAAGAACAGTGTTCCAAAAAAGAAAACTTCCCGACAATTAATTACAACAGGGAAAGGGGGGATAAGTGATGATGGAAAGAGACTTGATGTCGTGAACACCCAATACAATATACAGATGATGTATTATAGAATTGTACACCTGAAACCTACATAATGGTATTAACCAATGTCATCCCAATAAATGTAATAAAAAATAAAAATTATAAGTAAATAAAAGAGCAACAACTAAAAATAAAGAATATAACTATATTTCAAATTAACCATTCCTCACATCAATTGTAAATATTCCTGACATTTTAAGTAACGTTTACATTTTTTATAGCTGTCTTTCAGTGCTTCATAGGATTTCTGTGTATGTTTTGAAGTACTACAATATTTCGATACAAAGTGTGGAGGAATTAAATGGTAAATGTAATTAAATTTTTTTTTTAAATGTAAGTTTGGGTGAAGTGTAAACAAAACTCCACAACTACCACCTTCCAGTCTAGCGCCCCCCGCTGTCCCGGCCTACGCACTGCACTGCAGGGGCTGAGCGGTGCCTTGTTTTCTGGGCTCTGAGACTTGTGTGACTCCAGGACTCCTCACCTCTTACCCACAGCACGTGGTTCCCAAAGTTCTCATCTCTGTAGGACCAGCTGAGCTTTCCAACCTGTCTGCCAGGTGTCACCAAAACAGAAAGAACTCTCCTTGTAGTAAAATACATTTGATTGATCAAAATTTGGTGGAGCCAGGATGTGAGTCCTCCAACCACAGCTTGGTCTAAAGCAGTTAAAGGCACTTGGCAGATGAGCCGCTGTCCTGTGCTGCCTTGTGCCATGTGGCAGGCTTCCATGTTGCTGAATGCAGTTTTGTATCATTTTTCTGTGCCTGCTCTTGCTTGTGGGTACTTGTATCTCATTTCTGTCTATGCATGTGCTTCTAACATATTGCTTCTCCACTAAATTCGGAGTGAAGCTTAATTCCGGAAGACGTTATTACTAGTAACCTGAACACCAAGTAAGTGAGATATTCCTGTCAATAACTAAAAAAATAATTCAGTGCTGTCATGGTCAGCCCACTCCTGGGAAATGAAATAAAAAAATCATAACATTGAGTGACATCAGTATTTTATGTTTCATTGGGGAAAACATTAAAATAATCTATTTGCCTCATTCAATAAACATCTTGGATCTTCTCTAAATAGCAGTTAATAAAACTACAGCAGCTAATAAAAATTAAAGATAATTTTTTCATTAAATATGCTAATGCTAAGTGTTTTAATAGTGGCTTTTCCCTAATTGCTTAAATAACTTCCACATTTTTAGTTCATTAACTTTAACAACTTGGTGAAGTAGGAGGACAGCAAGAAATCTTTCAAAATGGATATACCAATCTAATGTAATTTCACTTGGCAAAGCTTAAGCGGTGAAGTAGAATATAATCATCTATCTTATATTATCCTCGGAGTATATGTTTATACCCTTTAAGTAAAATATTGATATAGTCAGAATAAAAAGTTGAAATATTTTGCATCAGAGAAAGACAAATACCTTATGACTTCACTTATATCTGGAATCTAAATAACAATGAAAATGAACAAACCAAACAGAAACAGACTCATAGATACAGAGAACAAACTGATGGCTGCCAGAGGGGAGGGGGCTGGGGAACCGTGAAAAAGGTGACGGGATTGAGACGTGCAGATTGGAACACTTTGTGAAGCACAGGATTGCCTAACCGCCGTGCTGTACACCCGAAACTAATACCAAATCATGTTGAATGTCAACACAGCGAAAAATTAAATAAAATTTAAGAATGGTTTATACTTGCTTCAGTTGTATATCAAAAGTTTCTAAATTGTATTTCAAGTTCACACTATCAACACGCTCAGTTAAAAATTCATGAGTTTCCTCACTTCATACATTCTTCAGAGGGGAAGAAAGTCTGACTTCCCTGACGGTTACTTAAAGACACTCACTCCCCACGGTAAATGAGATACATTCAGTAACGCACCCCAAGTTTTCTCACAGACAGTTTAATGGGAGACACACTCTCCCTCCATCTTATTCTTCCATCACCTCTCGATCTCTCTGTCTTCCCATTTTTCTATCTTTTCATCCAGGCAGGCTTTCATTCAAAGCCCCAGTGGCTCTCCATTGCTTATGCAACCAAATACAAATGGCTTTGGCTCCTATGTCTACTACTTTTCCAAGTACTCCATGACCCATGCAAAATGTACCCGCTCCTTAGAAAGCGCCAAATATTTTTCTGCTTCCTCCGTTTTGCTCTGGCATCTCTGGCGGAGGCCACTGTTTTCCCCCTTGACGCTTGTTCCCTGCCTCATCTATTTGTACGCAGTTACCTACCAGCCTCCTTGAGTAGCAACATGGATTAAGTTCTCAATAAAAAGTGAGTACGGTGACATGTGTACCTCCCCATGGTCCCGCCCTCTTGTCATGAGCTAGAAGACAGTTCTTCGAACAGGCACAGCTTCAAACAGGCAGACAGGAACACCACTCTGGGACAGTAGCTGTGGTCTACAGTAGGTGGTCTCCAGATCAGGAGCAGCAGCAGCAGCACCTGTGACCTTGGAAATGCAAATCCTCAGCCCACCCCCAGAACTCATGAATCGGGAACTCTGCATCTGTCTGAGCAAGCTCTCCAGGTGACTGATGCCTGTTAAAACTGGGGAGGGGTGGGGGCACGGGCCTAGGGATAGTGGAGAGAGGACAACTTGGAAGTGTCTGTTCTGAACATGCCCCTCAGGAGCAGTACCACACCAGTGACCTGGCCTCTGTCACAGGAGGTTTATCTGTGCAATCACATGGTTCTTTAAGCAACCAAATTGTTGACTCTCTTTCTTCAACAGCTCAGCATTTGCCCTAAGTAGTACTTACTCAAATCTGGAATGGCCTGTTTAATATTTCCACCCTGTTTAATAGTTCAACCTGCTAAAATTGAAATCCTCCCTGGATCTTTGCAAGTGCGCACCAGCCCATTTGCCTAACGCCAAGGAACACCAGGCTGCTGCTGCTTTCATTTAGCTGTTGGACACATTGCTGAACACTCAGAAAAATGCAAGTTGAATCATACCACTCTTCCACTTCAGATTCTCACTAGAGCGTCACAGCATTCAGGCTAAAATACAGACGCTCAACTAGGCCTGTGAGGCTGCACTTAATAGGACACATGTCAACCTCTCCAGCCTCATCCAGAGTCATTCCGTGTTTCTCTCTGCTCTAGTCACACTTGCCTTCTGTTCTCGGATCCTGGCCAGTGTTTTCCCCCTCCCCCGGGAGCTTCTTCTCGCGCTGCTCACTTCACTGTCTTACTTCTACGCACTGTTCACGTCTCTCCTTAAATATCATGTTTTCTTCTCCCCCGCCCCAGTGCATCCCATCATCAAGCCAAAGCCTTAAAAACTCTTATCAAGCCTTTACCATCCCCTTCATGACACTCACCATTTTTGTAGTAATTCATTGCTTCCTGAGACTGCTGTTATTGGGTGCCATGCCCCGCCCTCCCCCCTCCCCCCACTGGAATACAAAGAGCGGCATTAGGGAAGAAGGCAGCATGTTTGCTTGCTCACACCGCATGCAGAGCATCTGGTACCAGGCCGGGCATAGTCGGTCAATATGCATTAAATGCATAAAACATGGATTATTTGAAACTCAGATCTCATGACATCTTATCTCCTAAGACTATTTGGATCCCTCTTCCTTATAAAAGAATGTCATTTCCAGGGGTTTCATGAATCAAGAATGTCCTTATCTCCTTAAAAGGTTGAAGTTCCTGTTCCTGTTTGTGTTAATGATTCCATCAGTAAGCATTTATGAAGTGATCTATTTGATCTTGGAACATTACAATCTAAGTTAGGAATACATCCTATCTCACACACTGCTGTGATTTATTTTCTGAAAAGACAGCTTCAATTACTACATAGCTTTGCTACATTTTTGCAAGGAGGGGTTATCTTTTTCCTAATTACAATCTCATCACTTCAGCATTCCCACCTACCCGGAGGTGGACCATAATCCAATCTCATTTCACACTTCCCCCAGCAGGGTAGATTTTTGCTTCATTCAAACAGGCCATTCAATGTTCCCCATGCATATCTGCCTCTGGGCTACGATTTTGCACATTTATTTCCATCTGCCAGGAATCTTCTCAGAACTAGGACTCTTTTCTGGGCCATTTCTCACATGGTGACTACCCGGCCTGCCAGTTTCTTCCATGTTCTACATGGCCCATCACAACTGGATCCCCGCAATCTGACTAAGCAAATGTAAGTGACATGCAGTGATTCTCGTGGGTTCTTCTCAGGGAGTAGATCCCTCAGGACCAGCTTCTGCCCTCTGAATATGCTTAACAGTGGGTCCCTGTCTTTTGATACAGGAGGCACAAAGGTGCTACAGCAAACACAGGTGAAAGAGAAATTCAGGGAGTATGTTCAAATGAAAACTCAAATATTTCTAAAAAATTAGAGCTACATATTCATCAATAAATAAAATAGTAGAAAGTGCAGCTCTAGTCTAGAGCCACTAAAGGGGCTGCCAGATGCGCAATAAACAAAATATGTCAACTGTCAAGTACTAAATGGAAGATTGGCGAGGACGAATCTTTAGCACTTTGCACACACCTGAAACCATGAACACCTGTCATACAGATGCAGGAAATTTCAACATATAACATAGAATATTTTTATAGAAAGTATCACTGAGTAAAAGGGGATACCATATCTTCCCGTGGAGTATGTTAAAATATAAAGGCAGAAAATCAGGGGTATAAAATATTTACAATGGAAAAATTCTGTTTTTCTCCTTAGTTAAATTAACAGCCTCAGACTCCCTCTCTTTCCTGTGCCTCTCTTTACAACAGTGCTTATTTAAAGTAAAACATTACTTCCCAGCCAAGAATGCCAAGTGTCATCTTCCCGCCAGGAGCCTGATTTGATAGCAGGGCAAGTTGCCACATGACGCAAACCCAAGGGCTACCTACCGCAAGGCAGTTGTCCTGGGAGACAACCCAGACAGTCCCTGTCCTAGGATCTCCTGGCCTGAGAACATCTGGCAGTACTAGCCAGCACTCTTAACACACCCGAGTGCGATAAATTCAGCGCCCAGGAAGAAATGGGATATGGTGTAGAGCTGGAAATCTTTCCAGCTCGCTAAGGAAGGTTTGGGTGTGTGCTCAAGGCAACCTCGTTTGTAAAGGAAGGAAGAAAGCTTTTACGAATAAGACAGAAAAGCAAGTAAAACATTTTGCTGAATGCACTGGGATTTAGAGCTAGGTCTTCCCCCCTTAAGAATGTTGCTAATGAAAATGAGGGTATCAAGCTATTTTTCATTTAAGCACGCGGCTGATATGCTCTCCCAAGGTTAAGATCAATATACCATCAAAGTGCCCTTGCTCTCTGAAGATAAATACTATGATAGCCTACAAAATCAATAAACCAAATTAGCAGTTCACCTGTCTAAATTTCTTGATATAATAAAGTTAGTTTGCAAAACAGGAGGTAACTGTTTTTCTTTATTATTTCACACTGAATAATGAATTATTTATAAACCATTGTGCCCAGACTCCAGATGTTTCTCTTTGCTCTGCCATTACTCCGGTCACAGAGTTGCTGTTGTTGTTGTTGTTCTTAAATCAAAGACTCAATTACATGACAGCAGCTACTCACTCTTCCATCCATCCTGCTGAACACTGGGTTCCATCAATCCGCAACCAGAACACACTCTGATCCACCCAGCAGCTGAGAAATCACTCCAGCCCTAATCAAAGACACTTACAGGGAAATCAAGGTCAGGGTTCCAGATGGGAAAGCATATTGAAAGTTCAGTTTCTAAAAAGTGACCTGTGTTGAAGCTAAATACATACACACACGCATGCCACCAATTTCTACAAAACCTGAGGCAACATGTTTACAATATGCTTATCTGCAAATAAATAGCATAATACATTTTAAAAAAAGATGCTGTCATGTACACTCAAGTGGCGGCACTCAGAAAAGTTCGAATGATGAGCTCTTGTTTTCATTTGTTAGAAGGAAGGCTGGACACATGTGAACGTTCTCTCACTGTCACATCCGAGCGCTGTTGCATCCCGGCATCACGGGACTGAGGTTACTCTGTACGGGGCTGAAACAGACATTAGCACAGACAGAGATCTCCCCATCATGGAGCCTGTACTCCCCCTGGACAGACAGAGTAGACACAACAAACGGATTATGCAGGCTGGAATGACCAGAGAAGATGTCACAGCCTTCCAAAGAGAAGGGCCAAACTGCAACCACACAGAAAAGTCATGTCTTCAGTATGACCTTTTCTCCTTTCTCTGCTCTGGATTGAAACCCAGAACCCTGACTCACTGCCTCCTCCCCCCTCACAAGACCACTCCCTTCATCATGAAGGCCTCAGGACAGCGAGGTTCTGGTTGGCATCAAATTACCTTAGGGACAAAGCCTTGGGTCTGTGACTGCAGAGACAGAGTTTCAGTCAACCTAGAGATGACATCTAGGCCTTGGGTGTGTCTCAGCTCCAGGCCCAGAAAAGCAGGGAAACCAGAAGAAGCAAGGCCGTGACTGCTGTCAGGACCAGATGCACTGAACAACTACCCCTCCCCAGCACCGGTAGATCCATCAGGAGGGACCACAACCCTGACCATGACTCTGACTCCCTTAGTCACCATGACTGATGATTTCTCCCATATCACTCATCTCCTGGAAGCCATCCGGAAGCCAGGTCTTTGAGCACTAGCTCACCTGTGTCTGGGAGGGATGGGCCACTTCCTCAACTAATAAACCCTTGTTTCTTTCCTTCAAATTCCCGTATGTGTCTTAATTGGGCCTTGACGTGTGCAGGCAAATGGACCCCTTTAGTCCAGTGACAGAACCTGTGTAACCAGTGGAAGGGGTAAAAGTATCTACGGGGGTAGGTTGAGGGTGTGCAAGGTCAGAGCATCTGATCTGTTGAGAGAATAATAATTGTCTGGCTGGAAACAAGAGAGTTTAAATGTCAATATGACACTCCTCCTCCTCCACCCAGATTCTTCTCAAAGGGCACATTACCAGGAAAACACGTATCTGAAGCACAGTCACTTTATTCTCAATGACCCGAAATGCGTTTTATTGCAAATGGGATTTGAATGGATTGAGAAGGGGAGCAGGGCTCTGTGCCAGCCTTTTGTCTCTGGTAAGATCACCAGCTTAGTCAAATTTAGAAAATTAGACTGATTCAAAAAGGAAAGGCAATTTCTCTGGAATAAGAAATGTATGCCATAGTCCTGACTATATTCATTCATTTACAAGGAAAGGATAGGGATGTATGGATTACTAATTTAAACCAGGAGAAAACATTTGCCTAAACTGCCTAGATTTAGGGTATTACATTTTTGGTATGCTTACATAAAATCGCATAATTCAATATGGTTTCATACAAGATTACATATAACTCACTTGTATGGCAGGGAGACTTACTTACATTAAATGTTAACTACTTCTTCCAAAGGGCCTTTAATAGGCATCAGATAAGCTTTCACAGAGATGGACAAAATTTCACCATTTTGTCCTTCAGGGTAAATTTAGCACTTTAGGTTTATCATTGTTAAATTGAGACTGATTTAAAATTTTTCATATAGCATAATCAGCAGTTGAAGCCCAGAGCAGCAGTGGCTGCTCTCCTGTGTTCTTGCCGTCAGAAAGCACGGGCTTTTAACAACACGCTCCTGCACCTGCTTGGATGTGCACACTCAGCTTCCTGGATGCAGGAAGCTATTCAGAGTGTAAAGGTATTTCAATTTGATGGGTTCCCTCAACTAATCAAAGTGATTCTCTGGCCATACTCAAAGTTCACATTAAAACTCTTCCATGTATCTCAAGTCTACCATGGTGAGTTGAAAATCTCTTACTCTAAATTCCTAATGTCTTGTGTTAAAATCCTTGCTTATTACAGAGGGAAAACGACACACCTAAAAGCTGCTATTTCTGTAATTATTTGACAGGAAAGAGAGTGATGGGTCTCAAAATAATAGTAGGCATCCCAGAGGTGTCCAGGTGTAAGAACTAAGATGATTAAGATGCAGTAGTGTGAAGACACCCGCCGATCAAGAGCAGTTTCATTTCATGAAGAGAATTACTACCCAAGTTGTTACACACAAACACACATGCACACATGCATATGTGTATATATACACAATAAGTCACACAGACATGTCTGTGTATATATGTGACTTGTTGGCATCATCTGCACGAAGCCGAGATGAAGAAATGTGGAAAGGCTGCAAGGTGGGAACGTTTTCTTTCTCGTGTTCGCTGAGGGGCTAAGCTGAGGGTCTGGAGAAGGGGGCTGCTCATACGCGGGTTCACAGCTGATCCGAGAATCAAAACTCCGGGGGGTTTCAGTCTCATCAAAGCTCCACAGAGGTCAGAGGTCAGAGTGAGGATTTCTGTGACGGGGCCTGTGAGCAGGTTTCTTAGCAGAGACCGGTTGCTCTTGCTGTGAGTCCCTTTCCCAAGTCCTTTTGGAGGCGGGGTGTGGGAGGGTTACCTTCAAACACTTGACCTGCAGAGAGAGCTTCAAGAAAACCACTTGGGGGTCTTTGAAATACTTTCACATTGTTGGGACACAGGAGTCTGGGGTCCGAGTGCTATGTGAGAACACACACATGGCCTGTGGACACTGAGGTGTGACTCCTGCCAAGAACTGGAGAACAATGAGACGCTGGCTCATTGTTTTGGTGGAGGAAGCAGCCGCGGGCTGAGTGGTGGGCTGAGGGAGGAAGGCCAGAGCCTTGTGGCCCAGCGGTGAGCCAGACAGGGGCCAGCGTGTGACCCAAACGACATGATGAGTGCTGGAGAAGCAGGAGAACGCTATACGTGGCGGGAATTCCGGAGGCAGAATTCACCATTAGGTGGGCTGAACACCCGTGCATTCTGAATGACTTCTATAAAATGCATTAGTTAGAACTTGCTTCTTTCACATAAAAAATATGTTACAAATGGGTATATGGAAGTGAAAATAATGCAATATTAATTTCTCAGGCCTCCATGGCAGATGGTTGCAATGTACCTAAAGACAAATATTAACTACATGATAAGAGATTTCTCAAAAAGGTAAGCTTAGAATTCTGATATGACCCTGAAATCCCACTCCCAGTATGCTTGTCCTCTATTAAGCACTCTTAAGATCAAGAAGTTAACAGGTAAAAGGGGTCAAGTATATGGTGATAGAAGAAGATTTGACTCTGGGTGGTGGGCACAGAATGCAATATGCAAATCATGTATGATAAAATCATATACTTGAAACCTCTATAACCTTATTAACCAATGTCACTCCAATAAATTTAATCGAAAAACAAAACTTGATGACAGCTTTCTTTATAAATATCCATGACTGCATTAGGGAATAAATTGGGTTTCCAAGTTAAGCTTAGTTTGTACAGTAGACCCAAAAACACAGAAATGGTGAGTTCACCTAATAAGCAATACAATGTTCATAAATACAATCCTGGACATTGGAGACTGGTTTCTTTTTAAGAAAATATGTAGTACCAATGGCATGGACAAAAAGGAGGTCAGAAAAGACCATTTTTATGAAAAGAAATATCATCTACAAGGGAAAAAGAAACAGTTTAATAGAAACATACACTGTGTTGTAGTGTTATCTCAAATACCCACAAAGTTAGCCCAAATTCTTTGAGATACGAATCAGCAAGGTATTAATTCTCTTCTTCCTCACTATGGGCTTTGTCCTTTACAGTTGAACTGGAGGTTTTATTTTAAAATGAACCTTGAAGCAATTCTGATGGTTCATCATTTCATTACTTCAGTAATAAAATACAGCTACATGCAGAAAAACAAAACCACCAACTTACACCATACACAAAAATAAACTCAAGATGCATAAAATACAAATATAAGTCATGACACCATACAAGTCCTAGAGGAGAATAGAGGCAGGAAACTTTCAGATATTCCATGCAGCAATATTTTCACCAATATGTCCCCTAGAGGAACGGATATAAAGGAAAGAATAAACAAATGGGACTACATCAAATTCAAAAGCTTTTGCAGGGCTAAAGAAAACATCAGCAAAATGAAAAGGGAACCAACAGTATGGGAAAATACATTTGCCAATGATACCTCAGTCAAGGGTTTGATCTCCAAAATATATAAAGAACTTACATAACTCCACACCAGGAAGACAAACAATCCAATTTAAAAATGGGCAAAATACTTGAACAGACAATTCTCCAAGGAGGACATACAGAGGGTCCATAGACACATGAAAGGATGCTCAGCATCTCTAGTCAGCCAAGATGCAAATTGAAACCACAATGAGAAACCACTTCACACCAGTCTGAATGGCTGTCATTAATAAATTACCAAACAAGTGCTGGTAAGGCTGTGGAGAAAAGGAAACCCTAGTCTACTGATGGTGGGAATGCGGACTGGTGCAGCTGTAAAAAGTATGGAATTTCTTCAAAAAACTAAAAATGGAACTGCCTTTTGACACAGCAATTCCACTGGTGGGATTATACCCTAAGAATCCTGAAACACTGATTCAAAAGAACCTATGCACCCCAATGTTCATACCAGCATTATTTTCAATAGTCAAGTGCTAGAAATAACCTAAGTTCCCATCAGGAAATGAGTGGATCAAAAAACTGTGGTACATTTGCACAATGGAATATCGCACAGCAGAAAGAAAGAGGGAGCTCCTACCCTTCATGATAGTGTGGATGGAACTGGAAAGCATTATGCTAAGTGAAATAAGCCAGGCAGTGAAAGACAAAGACCATATGATCTCACGTATAAGTGGAATCTAATCAACAAAACAAATAAGCAAGTAAAAATAGAACCAGAGACTTGGAAATAAAGAACAAACTGACAGTGACCAGTGGGGATGTGGGGAGGGGGATAATGGGAGAAATAAAGGGGAAGGGTCAAGTCAAAGAACATGTATGAAGGACCCATGGACAAAGACCCATGGACAAAGACAATGGCAGGGGTTGGGGGAGTTGATTGATTGTGGGTGGGGAGGTGGATAGGGCAGGGGAGAGTCATGAGGGAAAATGGGAACAACTATAATTGAACAGCAATACAAATGAATAAATAGGTAAATGTTAAAAATATACCCAGTTACTCCTGTAATAGTGGCAGCCGTGTAAGTACCTTCGAGGGAAATAACGTACCTAGGTTCCCTTTCTCCTATTGTGTAATTACAGTGCTTGGCACCTCTGCAAACGAAACCGAGACAACCTCTGGCTGTCCTGTAAGCAAGGCCAAGTCTAAGCTGTGGTCACTCACCAGGAGAAGTCTTCTGGAGCTACTTGAACTCTTCCTTTCAAAATGCTCTTTGGCAAGGTGTATACTACCTACCCTGTCAGGTTCCACAGAGCCCCATATAGTAAACTATTTCATTCTTTATCTGTCAGAGAGTCACTGATGTTTGGTCAGGAACATGAGTACCGTGCGATGGTCCAAGGCCTAGCCTCAGCCAAAGTGATTCAGCATATGAGAAAAAAACTCATGAATAAATCATTGATATATCTGCTTTTACTCTCTGAGAAGTCTTGAGCAGCAATCATTTCAATTAAAAGATGGTGTGTAAGACAACACAATAGCAGTCGCTAACATGCAATTCAAAGACTGGAGGGTGTCATGACGTATGTAGATGCAAGGGCACCGTAGGTTTCACTAAGTGCACAGATTAGAATATAAATTGTGATCATGATGGGCAGAGGCACAGGCCAGGAGTCACTGTCGCCATTTCATCGACTGACATTTCCGCATGTGCGCCAGGAGGCTTAATCTAATTCTAACTAAGGAAATACAATAGAACATGAATCGCGTAAATCAGCTTTATGCGTTTTGAAACACATAACTATTTTTTCCTGCGAATGCAAATTCAGAGTTTTTGAAACAATTATTACTCACAAAAGAAATTGGAAACAAAGAAAAGCTATGAGGACCAGCTTGAAGAAACCTCAAAATATCAGAACAGATTGTGTTTCCCTGCTTTGAACATTTGCTCTCATTGCGTTTTTGACAGAGGAGAGAGGCTAGTTAGCTTTAACACTATTAGTTCAATACATAATATAGCTGGTTGAATATGTTAGAGACAAACGCAATTACCTTCTCTTGATACTGCCGCCTTGAGGAGTCCAGAGACTGGATGAGAGCCGTGGCGTGGCCCACGAACATGGCGTAGCAGGTGGCCCCCACGATCATGCTGAGCATGGTGATCCACAGGTCGGACATGCTCACCGGGGCCTGGGCCCCATAGCCGATGCACAGCATGTGGCTCATGGCTTTGAAGAGTGCGTAGGAGTACTGCTTTCCCCAGGAGTCGTTCTGCAGCGGAAGAGAAGAAAGCAGCCTGAGCCAATCAGACAGCAGCGTTTACCCAGGCTCCTCTCCTGAGTGATGCTCTCAGGACTAGATGCTTTCCAAAGCCTGCCTGGCGCTATGGCATCTGTTGAAACTCCTTCTTACTCCACTTCAGGTTTGTTGTTTTTAAAACTACAATTACTTTTGGGACAATGGTGTGAGAGTCACATAAAAACGCCCAGGATGAATGCTGTTAGTCTCATTCAAAGTTCCTAGGAAATCTGGTCATTCTAGAAATGTATTTGTGAGCTGAGATGGGTGTGGACCCGAGGAGACTAAGTATAGGAATTTTGATCAAAACTATGATGTTCCAATTTTTTAAACCCAAATCGACATGCTATTGTAGTAGTCCTTGATCCTATATTTCTTAAATGGAAAAGTAAACACATTTTGAAATACTGGTCTGACAAGTAGAAAGACTGCTTTGATATCCTCTCTCAGAGTAAGGTACATTCAAATTCAAATGTCAAGGTTGATGATGAATAAATCTTACTGGCTTTTGAAAAAAATACTTAACAACATAAAATAAAGTAAGCAAATAATATCTTGGCAAACCCTGTGGGGTAAAGAAAAAGCTGACTTCTGAGATTAGTTATTAGATGTAATTTCTGATGTCATTTCAAAACTTTATTCCAAGCTCAATTCTACAAAAATTAGCATCAAACTCCCTAGCCCAGGACTTACATAATTTATGAGGCCACCCGCAAATGAAAAGTTTGGGCCTTTCTGTTCAGAACTCAGAAAAGAAAAACACATTGTTAAAGATAATAATATATAAATATTTTCCTTTAAAATATGTTATTGCTTATAAAACTTAATGGGGTAATAGTGACAGATGAGTAATCACAAAAATGTATTTCAAAAACTAATATTTTGGTATAATGATATGTACTACAATAAATAATAATACAGTATTATTGTGACATCTTGATTGATCATACACTATTTCTGACTTTTATGCAAATTAATTACTTAGGTCATCAAAATTTGTACAATTAGCGATTTCATTTTTAATGATAGAGTCGGAAGTGCCATCAGTTGCTTTGGCTACCAAGGTCACAAATAATGCTCTATAATTTTTAATTTCAAGAAAGATCTTTCTGTTCATGCAACTGTTACTGGAGCTATTCAGAGCATCTTATAGGCTGTGAAATATTGGGATAAATTTCTGATAAATTATTTTAATATAGAACTATTAATACAGCTGGAGTTTCTTCTCACAGAACAATTTTCTATAAAAATGTAACTCTTCATATAAATAATTTACAAGTATGTGTAAATGTGTTTAAAATTATTTTTTTATTTTGAGATAATTACAGATTAAAATGCAAATTGTAAAAAATAATAGAGATACATCCTTTATCCAGTTTCTCCTAATGGCTACCTCTTGCAAAACTACAATACAATGTCGCAATGTCATAATGTCACAATCAGGAAATTGACGTGCACACAATCCAGCAATCTCATTCTCACTTCAGTCATTTACATGTACTCACATGTGTGTATATTTGGTTTCATGCAGTTTTATCGCCCGTGTAGGTCCATGTATTTGTCAACACAGTAAAGATACGGAACAACCGAATCCCAACAGAGATCCCTAACACGGCCTTCATGCTGAATTTAAATGTATACAATAGCATTTTCACACTTCCTCTGACATTTTCTGCAACTGGCTGAGGTCATACATGAAACCAAAAGTAGTTTCACGATTTGTATGGAATCCGGAATTCCTGCTTACATATTCTATTCCTTTACTTTCAATTACAACAATTTAATTTTTTTAAATTGTCTTTCTTGTTAATGATTAGCTCATTTATAGCTTCACATGAAAATGGTGTTATGTCCCATCAATGTGCTGATCTTTGAATTTAATCTGTATTTCTAGGCTGGTGGATATTTGCTTCACAATGTTGGAGCAGTTTTCAAAACTGGACACTGTAAACTATGAAGAATTCTAATAAGTCCCTGATCTGCTTTATGGCAATGCCCGTGTGTATTCTCTCCTTGGTAACAATTTATTGACGATGTTTACTGCCTGACCTCTGCAAGCACTGCCTTGGAACTTGGGCAGAATATTTAATATTTGTGTAGATACTGCAGGGATGGGTTCCTGAAACTGACAGGTAGCTGGCCACTCACCTGGGGTCCTACCCCTGCTGCCTGGGGGAGCCACTCCTCCCTCCCCAGCAGCCGCTGGGGCAGCTACAGCTGCGGTTGTCTCTGCCAATATGGGGAGATCTGGCGGTGCCACATTGGGGTCACACAGCACCCAGCCTGCTGAGGCATGCACGTGTGTGTCTGCAGGCCTGACCCCGTGTGTGCTCAGCTGCCCCCTTGCAGCCTCCGCTCACTCATGTCCAAGCCCCACTGTCCCAGAGGACTTCACTTACAAAATAGGAATTTGAAAATAAAGCTATTAATTGCAGGACAGTGGCAGCAGAACTTTAAGCCAACTGCAGGGTTCTTCTGAAAGAGGGCCCTCCAGCATGGGCAAGGTCATGCCCCACACACCCATGAAGCCATTCCCACCTTCGTCAAATGAACTTTGGCATGAGCGGAATATTTAAAGTTATTTTAAATTTGTTAAGTATATGTGGATATCGTGTCCATGTTTTAATGGGATTTTTTTAAATCAAATTTTTAGATTAAAAAATTGAACATGACTTTGGGTGGTAAACACAATGTAATATACACATCATGTATCATAGAAATGTACGCTTAAAACCTGCATAATCTGCCCTGGCTGGTGTAGCTCAGTGGATTGAGCACGGGCTGGGAACCAGAGGGTCCTGGTTCGATTCCCAATCAGGGCATATGCCTGGGTTGCAGGCCAGGTCCCCAGTGAGGGCCATGTGAGAGGCAACCATACATTGCTGTTTCTCTCCCTCTCTTTCTCCCTCCCTTCCCCTCTCTCTAAAAATAAATAAATAAAATCTTTAAAAAAAAAAAAAAACCTGCATAATCTTATTAACTAAGGTCACTCCAATAAATTTAATAAAAAATAACGTTGAATTGTCTAATGTGTAGCAGATGTTCATTTCCAGGTATGCCCTGATGTTTATATACAGGGTCCAGCACAAATAATGTCCCTTTTTTATTACAAAATCTTTTATTACAAAATCATAAGCATGTCATGCTGTAACAGAACAAGATCACACTCAAGCACACCATATGACATTTTAGGTGAAAAGTTCAAGTTAAAACTATAAATTATTACATGCATTACCCTACCAACCATACTCAAGCAGGTGTTACTTCTGCTGGACTCTAAGAATTAGATCCCCTAAGAATTGAACTGATGCTTCTTTATTCCTCTGGAACCTGCTTGTAGGTTCCAAAATGGGTATTTATTAGAAACCCAGTGGCCAAACTGGTACGTAACAAAAGAGTCATGGCGGCCAAGACATGGGGACAACAGATGATTGCGTAAGAAAGATGGTCCATGTACGCGACGGAGCACCACTCAGCCAGGAGAGAAGATGAAATACTGCCATTTGCAGCAACACGAACGGATCTTGAGAATATCAGGCTGAGCAACATGAGTCCATCAGGAAATGTTAAGAACCATATGATTTCACTCAGATGTGGGACATAAAACTGAAAGCAACAAAAGAACAAAAAATAAAAGAAACAAAAACTCACAGACACAGACAACAGTATGATGGTTACCACAGGGAAGGGGGGCATGGTGAAAGGTACAGGGGGTCAAATATATGGTGACGGAAGCAGGTTTGACTTTGGGTGGGTGGCGCACAACATAATATACAGATCATGCATCATAGCTCTGTACACTTGAGACCTATGTAATCTTATTAACTACTGTCACCCAGGAAATTTAATTTAAAAAAGTTAAACATGGTAAGTTTTAAAAGCCCAACCTTATAAACTTTGGATTTGCATGTGGCTGCTGAAAAAAATATAATAATAAATATATATATTTTATAATAATAAAATATAATTAGCCCCATTGGGTTGAAAGAGTTAAGTTTCTTAAAGTGAAATTGTTATTCATTTAGAAAATGAGGTCAGGCTGCCATCCATCCATCCATCACCCATCCATCTATCTACCTATGTCTCCATCCATCCATCCACCCATCCATCCATCCATCTGAAGATTTCTCAGATCAGCCAGAACATATGTAAGAGAATGAAGCCTACCCTAGGAAACATAGTGGGGGCCAGCCGGAGGGGTGAGAACAGTTTTCAGCTTGATGGGAGAAACCCCGGAAAGGTTTTCAGCAGGGAATGATATAATCTGAACTGTATTTTAGGAAGACTGATCAGGAAGAATTGCTGAGCAGTGGTTCTCAACTGAGAATGATTTTGCGGAGCCGGAGCACAGAGTGACCTGACCGAGGTCACCAGGGTTCCAAGCGTGTACGTGGATGGTTCAGGGGTTTGAACCCAGGCACGCTGGTTCTAGAGAGCATGCTGTGATAACTGCCACATGACACTGCTCTTGATTTTATAAACCTGCCACATTTATAAATTCAGGCAAAATATTAAGGCTGAGAAAACTAACTGATCAGCCCATACCTCACATTTAAACTTTGACTTAATAGAGTAAACTAAAATAAGACAAAGAGGAGACCGAAAGAGAGAAAAGCTAGGATCTGAGAGGGTTTTATGAAAATCCGGGAACATTTCCATTCTCAAAAAACCACATTTCTTTTATTACGTGACTATTCTCTTTTCATCTTTTAAAAATGGCCCTATTATACTTCAGTCTACATCAATAATAAGAACATGAATGGGAGACAGCATCCTCAAAAGGCTTTACCATATACATATTACCCACTTAATATAAATTGAATCCTATCAAATGTAAGCAATGCTACCCGTGAACTCTGAGTTAATTATGGTTTATCTTGTTTTTAATTTTGGTAATGCTTTATCAATGAATTACTCCATATACATACATTTCTTATTATTCAAAATAGTTTACTGACTTAATTCATTACATCACCAAGGCATCATTGAAATGAATTATTTTTTGAGGAAAGCATGTTAAGCCAAATTAATGGGAACATATATAAGTAAATTTGATTATTCCATCTGGGAACTTTCATAGAGAAAAAATATATTTTGAACTTTTTCCAGGTTTAACTTAAACTACTTGCTAGGCATCTGTTTTGATACTCTGTTATGTTACTGAATGGCTGAATGGGTCACGGTGAAGGGCTTTGGCAAAAAAAAAAAAAAAAAAAAAATGCTTCTTCCAGAGTGTCCTTACTGACACAGGTCATTCAAACTCAAATTAAGTCATTTAGTAACCTACCATAAGAACAAAAGTTCTCCAGTTCACAGTCTTTCACATGAACTGAAATTTTTGTTAATTTAGAAGCCCAAATATTTCATTATTGAATACCTAAATTAATGCTTCTTTATCACTTGAGAGCAAATACGAACATAAACATATTAAGTAGGTAAAATCTTAGCAAAATTCAAAATATGGAATTGAGCGCTTCAGCTTCATTCGTCAACGGCTAGCCATGCCCGACTCCGGGAGAGAGCGCAGAGGTGGAACTGGAAGGCCAGGCAGAGAATGAGCTCCGCAGAGCTAGGTTGCCAGGTTTGGATCCCTGTGTTCAATTTCCTTCCTCATCCTTTGAATAAATGTATCACCTGTATCAAGGACAGCAATGCCAATCAGAGAGAACGCTGCATTAAGACGTTCTCCAGGAAAGAAATAGAGCAGAGCAGAATCCGCCTGAGGACACGAGAAGTAGAGCATAAGAGGTTGTCAAAGAATTCCGAGGCACCGACTATGCCCCGAGCTCATCTGCATGTAAGGGAACAGCCAGGGTACCGGCAGTTCTGTTCCACCGACTTCCCGGGGCGGAAGCAGGCTGCGCGCGGACAGACCTCGGGAGCGAGCCCTGCACTGCTCAGTGATCCAAGTAGAATGACCCCCGTTTTTAAGTATTAATTGGAGATATTTTTGTGGTTTGACATATACCCCCTAAGATTATTGGATTTATATATTTATTATAAACAGAAATATTTAAGAAACATTCTTGAGGAGCTTTCTGCCTTAGTTAAATGGAACATTATTTGTGACTTTTTGCTACAGATCATAGTCAGTGATAATGTCAACGGGAAGAAAAGAAGAGGTCAGCCCCCTGAGGCCATGTTCAAGTAAATTATTATGTGGGAACATTACTCAGGAGGATCATTCTTATCCAGTAGGGATATGTATATATTTAGAGATGTATTAGGAAGCACTGATTTATTTCCTTCAAGTCACATGATAGAAGCTCTTGAATTCTTGGCCTATGAGTATATATTTGTATCCCTGATAGCAATATCTCCAAATAATTTCAATGCCATGACTTCTTACAATAGCACTTTAAAAAATTAGATACACAATTCCATGTGTTTTTCAGTTGAAGAAATTTATTTTTCTTATCTGTAGTGTTGTGATATGCTTACCAACATTTATACCTGTGACAATAACCCTTTTGCCTAACAGAAGGGTTCAAACAGTTTTCAGGAGTAACATAAACTTTTGTGGCCGTGTAATGAATGATGTCTGATCATTTAGAGATTGGTCTAGACTGGCTTTCCGGGCAATTAATCCCTCAAGTTCTAAGTGAACTTTTTCCTGCTTCGATAATGATGACAAAATAAAAAAATTTGCATTAAGTAGATTTGTAAATTAAACTTCAATGATGCTTGAGATCATGGAAATTTTCCTCATATTTCTCTTAATGTGGGTGTGTTATTTTAAAATAAAAATGAAACAAGTCAATACATTATTTTTTTAGTTTATTGTGTATATTTAACCCACTTTTTTGGTCCTAAGAGTTCATTAATACTTCTTACAGAAAGTCCCCAAATCAGACACTATTTTAAGATTTTAAGTTAATTTTTCAATTATAATTAGTACTTCAAGAAAAATATTTGCATTGGTTATTTCTTTTCTTTTTGTGCAAGTAAATATAAGCCAATATATTTTACATATTTTTGCACATATAAGTAGTAAATATATATAATGCATAAATATAAAGAAACAATGGAAAATATTAGTATACACTGAACATTTAACTACTTGCAAAATACTATTATACCATCTCGTTGCTCCTCATAACATTCTTGAAACCCGATATTGTTCTTAAAGGTAAGAAACACAAAACTTAGGAAAACTAAGGAATTTACTCAAAGACACGCACTTATAGGTGGCAAAGCTGGAACTCAGTCCCTGGTGGGTTGGAAGCACAGTATAAACCGTCTCCATTCCAAATACCACAGCCCTGTAGTGCATAACCATTAACACAAGCAAAATTCATGGTCATTAGAATGCAGTAATTTCAAGAATTTTAAGAATATAACAGCAGCACAGACACTTTTTAAAGTGTATGTTTTCATTTCAACCAGCAGAAGGGAACCTCTACTACACCTTTACGGAATTTAGAAGAAAAATTATCTCAGGTTTTCACCAGAGAGAACCCTTGAGGGGCAAGTCACTGCCAGGTTTGAGGTCAATAAGGGGATTTGGTCTTACAGTTGTATTTCATGTTTATATTTTCCTATTGGCTAGAGCCCTCAAAGGGTTCTCTTCTTCCCTCCTATCCCCAAAGCCTGGGCGGAGCCACCTACCCTGATACCTAATCCAGACACATGACTGGAAGGAACTCCGTGCCGGTGCACAGAGACCCTGGGAGGTGCACAGGACACGGGAAACAGGTTCAGTCGGAAACACCAGTCAGGGCTCTGTGCTGGCCAAAGTGAACTAAGCAAGGGTGCCACATTTTGTGAGTGCTATTATTTAATATGCACTTTTAAATTAATTTTATGGGTTTTAGTAGAGCAGCTCTGTACTGATGAGCTACAAATTAGATCATCTCTTTGGATAGCATTGTCAAACTGTTTAACTCCACTAATTAAATCTAGAGCTTTAGCATACTGGTAGTGTTAAGAACTACCAAAATTAAAGTGAAAACAAAGAACTATAATAATCTTCACTAGGCTCAAATTTCTGCTCTTAATAAAGAAGGTTGCCACCCAAAATGTAAATGAAGCAGGAGACTTAAGAGCATCTTCTCAGCCTGATTGTAACCCTTGGGGTGGTTACTGTTAATTATTATTTCTACAAATATTTGTTACCACATAAAAGGATAAGGCATTAGATTTTTTCTAGATAATTTGCATATATGTCAATTTGTATGACAGATGGCATCATATGTTAGAGGCTTTATATAATAGTTGGCACATAAAGTGGCTATATATAAGAGAGCTAATGAATAATGTGTTCAGGTATTTTCTACCTATAATAGTTCTATAAATGAGCATCTGAATTTATTAATGGTGTGTGTGTGTTTTCATTTAACAAACCTGTTTATAGCACATTCTGCTGCCTAGTACAAGTCCAATCTGTACAAATATATAAATTATAAAGAATTTTATTAAAACCCAATATTCAGAGTTAGGCATAACTAAAATACAGAAAAAAATAAACAACAGAGAAAAGAAAGTATGAGCTGACAAAATGCTTACTTAGTATTTGGTTATCTATGTTGACACTAAAAAGAAAACCATTATCCAAAGAGTGAAGCTTTCACCTGTTACAGACTCTGAAGTCCCACCTTTTAATGGTGTAATTTGCCATTAATATTTAGCATATCCATGTAATTTTGATAGTATGATAAACAAACTTCTCTTTTTCTTTTTCTCTTTGGATTTCCCAATGTGTCTGGGTTTCCACTGCCAGAGGAAGAAGGGGTAGTGAAATAAGATAAAAGAGTTGACCCACTAAACATTTGTTTTCCTACAGTAGACTGACTTATATTCATATACTCATAGGAGCTGTATGAGACCACAGCAAAAATTTATTTTATCCTTTTTATGAGCAAGCTGAGTTTCAGAATTTCCATGATCATAAGATGAAAATAAAAACATAAGTAACTAAATACATACACATATAAATATTTTCAGAGTACCCAACTTTGTGTTCCTCATAAGCAAGGAACAATGTACCTAAGGTCTCGTCTGGTTTGTCTAAGAATTGAAAAACAAAAAGACACCCCCATTCTCCTAAATGCCTGAAAGTATCACTTTCACTGTGTCTGCATAACCACAGTACTCACCATAACCCCGCCGACAACAAAAGCACTGAGTTCAGTTTATATAGATCTCGTATAATAAGAATCTTATTTGACTTGGTGACAATCACAACAACCTTATGGTAGCTAGAACAGCCTTGATTATGTTTATTTCACTGATAATGATGAAGTTCAAAGTCTCTTAACTTGCCCATGGCCTCATGCCGAGAAGCAGTATCTCTCCACTGCAAATACAGTGTGTTTTAAACTGTATCTTCAGCCCTGGCTGGTGTGGCTCAGTGGATTGAGTGCTGGCCTGTGAACCAAAGGATTGCCAGTTCAATTCCCAGTCAGGGCACATCCATGGGTTGTGAACCAGGTTCCCAGTAGGGGGCGTGTGAGAGGCAACCACACATTGATGTCTCTCTCCCTTTCTTTCTCCCTCCCGTCCGCTCTCTAAAAAATAAACCTTCAAAATATTAATAAACTGTACCTTCATATTGCTGTCCTATACTATGCACGCATAGGGCTATTTAAGAGGAAAAATCAATCATGGTCTGATTAAACCATCTCCATTCTCAATGAGAGAGTAGAGTACATGTCAAATTATTACAGTATACCTGGGTAAAATGACACGGATGTCCACTGTGGTCTCTGTGTTACTCAGCATTGTCACAGAATTATCTATTTCAGGCGGATATACTCTTGTGAGATCAGTGGCTAATTGAACATGTAAAAAACATTCCCCTAGGGTAAAGTTATTTCAATCCCTAGTTTGAAAGATAAGTGGCACCAGTAAAAATAACTGTGTTACACTAGAAAATACTTTTAAAATTCATCTTTTTTAAATTTAGAGTGAAGTAATAACTATGCAAATCAGCAACAGTACATATTACTTAATTCTAAAGGCATGACCTTACATTGCAGACAAAAAAAAAAAAAGCCTTCAATTACACGCTAGGACTGGCGTATTGATTATGCAATCGAACAAGATAAGCCTAGGAAATCCTCTGCCGTGTACGGTGGTGTAAGAATCATAAAATATTGAGCACGGACAGTTATTTTTAGAATCTATTGCCCAACTTTAAGCTCTTATCCTATGATGTGTATTCTGTGTGTTAGTATATAAGGCTTCTGTGTCAGAGTTACGGCACTGAGAGAATATTTTGCTTCAACTTCTAAATCCACATAAGCTCTATACAACCATAAGTTTTATAATGTGTGGACTCCCTGATCTCAGGTACAACTTCAAAGAAAATTCAAATACCAAGCAGCAGTACTTAAGAGAGGCAAAACACAACATCTTGATCAGTCAAATCAAACCTAATGCACTTTTTACTAATGCTTAGAAAGGTTAAATCCCTAGAGTCTCAGTTGTCTCTGATAAATCAATTCTGCACTCAACATTACATTTGAGAAAAAAAAGAGAGAGAGACAGAGATATATAGAGAGATTTCTTTTCTTTTCTCTTTTTAAATTTTATTTTTAGACAGAAGGAAAGGGAGAGAGAAAGAGAGGGAGAGAAACATCAATGTATGGTAGCCTTTTGTGCTCCCCCTACTGGTGACCTGACCCACAACCCAGGCACATACCCTGACTGGGAATCGAACCAGCGACCCTTTGGTTCTCAGGCCAGTACTCAATCCACTGAGCCACACCAGCCAGGGCAAGAGAGATTTCTTTTCAAGGCTCAGGCCATCTTCTTTCAGCCATGTTCTTGAATTCAAATATAGACTGATTTGGAGATTCATAAACAAACAAACTATGACACACAAAGAAAAGGATTCAAAACAACCTGCTATATTTTCTTATTTTCTCTTTTTCCCCTTTCTTCCAGCTTCTGATTCTACCAGCTTAGAAGACTGGGGAAATGGTAAGTATGGCATAATTTCCACTTCTATTTTCAAATGTTTATTGTATTACAATATACATCATTTCTATTTCTGATAAAATTTCAATTTTTAAAAATTAAAACAAAGATACAAGGACACTTGTCCCACAGTCAACTGTGATATTACCATCCAGAGAAAATATGAATGTGAAGCTGGTTCCCTTTGACTTCAGTGGATTCCATTTGAAATCATGCTAATAAGGGTATTCTAGCTATTTTCTTACAACACAACGAAGGAAACTAAGGTTATTTTACTTTTAGGAAAGAGCAGTTTTTACTGTATTTCTGCATGATAAAAAAAAATCACAATAAAAAGGCAAATGCTTCCAGAAACAGAGCATCTGACCACTCGGGTGTGAGGCATCGTGACTGGAGCTTTCCGAGGGCAGCACCTCAGTGCCATGCCTGTGAGAGCCTGATCTACCGCATCTCAGGAGGAATGCGGAGCGTGCCCACCTGGGCAGGCCAAGCTTAAGGACCATGTCCACGCACGTCACAGACACGTGTCTTCCTTACCTCCTGAGACGTGGGTGGAAACACTCTAAGGCACACTGGCAAAGCTAGAGAAAGCCTTGACAAGAGACAGCATGCACTTCTCTGTCCACAGAGACTCTTCAAAGTAAGGTAAACCTTCAACACTAATTTCTCCTGCGCATCACTTCCATGACTCACACCACATTTCTCCAAGCTTGTTCTGAAATGATTGATCTGCTCCAAGGAGTCAGGTGTCTTTCACCTTCACATTTTTAAAAAGACTTTATTTATTTATTTTTAGAGAGAGGGGAAGAAAGAGAGGGAGAAACATTGGCTCACAACCTAGGCATATGCCTTTAAGTGGGAATCGAACCCGTGACCTTTTGGTTCACAGGCCAGTGCTCAGTCCACTGAACCACACCAGCCAGGGCACATCTTCACATTTCTTTAGGCACCAGTGACACAGGTTAACCAATCATCTGTGTGTGCCCGGATGTGGGTATTATGTATATGTGGGTATATGCATATGTATATGTGGACTTGCCTACAAGAAATGAAGCACAGTGGTCTCCCCATGGACCACCGGTGTGCTGCCCGTGGTGACGATGTGACACCGACAACAGAGACCAGAGCAGCAGTCAACCTCAGTGAAATGACTTCAGTCACCCTGCCAATCAAAACTGGAGAGAGAGGACCCTACTCAAAAATCTCTCCCATATCTTCTTCTAAGTGGCTTGAAATACCCATGAATCTCTCTGTTTTATGTAAGAAAGTAATGTTAATGGCATCACTCTAGAATGTTATGAATTAAAAGCCTACGCATTACCTATAAGTCAGTATCCAAATAGCCTTCGCCATGGACTGCAGGTTCCTCGGCTGGTCCCAGCAGGGTTCAGGGTTAACTCCCAACACTCTGGCCCTGATGAGCAGAGGCCAGCTTGGGGTGGAGAGAGCATGTGGAGTGACCCCCTAAACAAATTCTTTAAGGAAAGGCCAGGCTTGAATGCCATACATTTGAAAGCAAATATGAGAGGCAGGACCTTCCAACTGAAAGGAGACAGGACCGCAGTCAGTGTGTACCAGGTGTCTGAGAAGGCTGCAGACGGGTCGTTGTTGCTTTGGTATGTCTGTGGCTTGCCTTTGGCTCTCATGGAAATTGGAGCACGCGGTGAAAATGGAATGGTCCAAGGGATTCTTTTTCATCCCGTATTCTGTTGCAGTGAAGGGGCATGCTGGGTTAGCGTGGCGTTCCCCTAGCAGGTTGGCAAAGGATGAAAAGTATGAGGAAGAGAAGAGCTTACAGAAACTTAGAGGAGACAACGAAAACCACACGAGAGTACATCCCGGAGTGGAGCGTGGATTTCACGATGAAGGTAGAATGCGAACAAGGAGGCAGGGAGAAGTATCAGAACAGATCAGGGGAAAAAAAAATAAAACCTTTCAATTCAGTTACTTCTACAAATTGCCCTGACGTGAATACTGGTGAAACACAGGGCAGCCGTACCGCAGGAGTGAAATGTACGGACAGTCGTTACAAAGTGGCGGGTGCCGAGAAAGTGTCACTGACAGTGCGGCTGTTGGGATGATGGACAGTCAGCAGCCCACATTAACAATGACACGGTGGCCTGAGGATCCCAATCATGGTGCCGATCGGAAGATATTCGTATTTGATTCTGGGTTTGTAGTGTCTCCATAGTTAGTTAGCTACGCCGTGCAGGAACAAATCGCATAAGTAAGATGGATTGGTATTTTGACAAAGTTAGATAGAGAACTTCCAGAGGCAGGAAAAAAGGAGGATACTTAGTATTAGGAAAGTTCATACAATCGCAGGATAAGAAGTGGCAGGAAATTTGGGTTAGAGTAGTGATCTCCATAACATTAGCCACCCAGGAAAATAAATTATTTCAGAGCACGCTAAGACATTTCTAAGTATAAATTTGACAGTGAACTAAGGCGTTTTCAAAGGCAATCATCTACTAATGGGATCTAATCTTCATAAAATGTGTTCATGGTAACATATCCCTATAAGAAAGCTAAATTTTTAAAAATTTCTATGAATATAGAATACAAGGCATTAAATCTAAGCTAAAAGCAGAATTCAAAGCCCAATAATTTTGTAAAGGTTAAGAAAACCACAGAGCTTTCTTGTACACTCTGGATGTTAACAAAGTAGACCATTTGAAACAGAATGGAGTTCCAGAAAACAAACCCTTCTGCCCAGTTGGCCCCTATCCTCCTCAAAACATGACTCTGAAGGCATCACAAGGCTTCCGATGCCATTCACCACACGAAGCAGATGTTTTTTATGTTTCTAATTCACTATTTGGTAAACTGTGACAGGTGTCACTCCAATCGACAACTTAGTTATTTATTCATCTTGTCTCCTTCCTCCACGCTACTCCTTCCCATAAAACAAGCAACAAACCGCAGGCAAACCTGGTTCACTGCCAATGACTTTGCTCCACACGGTGGAGACACAGAGAGCAGCCCGCCAGCACTACCTGCTTCCCTTCCCACCCGAACAGCTGCCAGCCCCAGGGAATCGCAGAGAGCTGGTCCTGATGCAGCCCTGCCTCTCTCCGCAGCCGCACTCTGCAGCTGCCCTGACCCCCGCACCAGAGCCCAGACTGTGCTCTCGCCACCCCGATCTACCTGCCGTTCCCCAAGTAAGCGGGTGCCCTCTCCTCTGTGGCCAACGAAGCATTTTTCTCAGACTCCACGTGCGCCCTGGACTCCCTCTCTGCTTGGCCACCTCGGCTGGTCTTTCACGAGGCAGCCCCTTTGGTGACATCGTTCCTCCCAGATGACCGACCGGTGCGGCCACCCCACCTGTGCTTCCGTTTGTCATGTGATTGTGTCATATCGATTACTTGTTTGCCTTCACCAATAAGATCAAAGGCCCCTGGGGGCAGGGACCCTCCCTAGCCATCTTTGTACGCACACTTCCAGCAGTGACTGATAGAAACACAATCTTGGAAAAATACATACAGGGCGGGGCCCAAGTAAGTTTACAGTCGTGAGTACGTGAAACACGGTTTATTCTTGTACTATTATTCATTAAGTATTGTAGTGTTTTCCATACGAACACCTGTGAATCTACTTTCGCCCAGCCCTGTAAATGACTTAATGGCAGTATTTGAGTATTTTTCTGTTCTGTCATGTTACCGACGCTAGCTTGAATTGTGTTAGCGTTGAAAAGCTGAATGCCTTCCCCTGAACCACAAAGGAGACCAGAATTTCTCATTAAGATTCAGGGTATTTCCGCTGCGATTGGAATGTGAACTTCAAATTAAATTAAATCAAACAGATGTCCTTAGCAGTCTGACCAACTCTTCTCCCAGCTGGTATCTGTATAGCAGTTATATATTAAAATACTGATATAAAAGTGGAAATAATACAAAGCACTTCAAATGTGTTGGGTATTTGTTGGGTTCATCAGCGCCTGTTCTCAGGATTGGCATCCCTGCCTAATTTTCAGACACACTTTCATATAATTCTCTCCTTGAACATTTCGTCCCAGGAGGAAAGCAACGGTTCTTTCGCAGTGATGTGTTTATAATTTTCAGGGCTCGAGTGTCACGAGGTAAATTTGGAACACCACTCTAAGAATGCAGATGTCCCCCTTCCCATGTTTCCTTCAGGAAATAAAGGCGGAGCGCGTTATCAGTATACAGAAACTGACAAACCACCTAACAGAGGTTGCTCTGGCTTCCCTTCCTGGAGAAGATAAATCTAACATTGACATTGAAGGGAAGACGCGGGTCCACTACTCCCGTGTGGGAGCGTCACTGGCCTTGCGGACTCCGCTCTCATAGGTCTCCTGAGACAAGCATGGGCGGCATGCATTGAAACACGCAGCGTTGTTTCAAAAACAAAACATAAAAAACACTATGTCTGCTTTCTCAAACGTGACAAATCAGATATGATTACTCTCAGTCCACTCCAATGTTCTCTTTAGGGTGGATAATGAAGGTGGCAGAGATTTCTCCATATGAAAATAAGCCGTGAAGCTTTGGTGAAAGGGGGTACCAAATTGTATACTATTCCTCACTATGCCCAAAAAATTTTAAAAAATAAAAGCAATGTCAATATTGTGTTGCCTAACCTTAGAATATTCTAGGCTTCCCAGAATCATTTCCCATGCATGGACCAAATAAGAGAGAACACATTTAAATACCCTAAAGTTTGGATGTATTTTGCCAACAATCCTGAACTAGTTTGACCTTGGGTTAAACTCAAAACTCAGAAGGAAATGAGAACATTCAGGTGGGTTGCCCCCCAGGGCGGTGGCAGGACCGCCATGAGTGGCCATTAAAGATTAGTTCATTGACACTGTGATGGATGGCCTGAGGTGTGAAGGGGCTACTAATAATTTAGTATTACATAAATTGCCACTTAGAATATACCTTTCTGCCTATTATGTCAATGTAATATTTCTGTAATATAGTCTGGAAACCCCCCCCAGTGGTTCTCAGGGAGCCATTTGTATCAGTACTTGGTACTAAGTTAGGTCAAGGTCTGAGAAAGGGGCACAGTCTCTATAGTTCGGGCTAAGAGGCCCTGTAGTATGTGACTTTTAAACGGCTGCTGGTAATGCCACACTTATTGCAGAGCAAGTGACTGTGTCACATTCGGCTCCATTGCTAAAACAAATGCAAGGTCATTGCTTCCAGCAGGTGACTGAATAGGACACAGTGTACTCTTAATCGTGACATCCAAAACAAAACCAACAATTTTCTCAAGGCCTTTTCAATATGCTCAGAAATATAAACACATACAACAATAGGTTACTCACCGTCGGCTACGGCCAATTTAATTTGGCCAAGCAGACAAAAGTGGCTTCCTTAAATAAGAGCTACCCAGGGTCTCATTAGCGCAGAAGGGAAAAAAATCAAGGTCACACTAAGGTGCATGACTTCACGGTGGAAAATTTTAATCCTCCAAACACATCCGGGAAAAGAAACCAGAGGCAAGAGGAACAACAGCTGTCAGACAGACTTCAAAATCTCATTTAGACCACTGGAAAAGTGCTAAGATAGAAAAGAGTAGAAATTCTAAATATAACGAGGTGTATATTTTTACAAAGTGAAGTGGATAAGGTTGGAGGCAGGCATGGGAGACCTCTTATCTGAATGGCATATAGAATTATCACTGCACCAATTTGAATATGGAAAAATGAGCACCTCAGTTCTAAAGTGGCAGCTTCATGTGAATGACATTTTACAAGAAGAGCCAATGAAGGTCTGTGAATTGATTTTATAAATAGATATTCATTTTCTATTTATTTTTTAATCCTGATTTTTTTCACACTTAGAATGATAGAATAAAAGGGATTATAATGTATTCTATTAAAATGCAAGCAAAGAGAGTGAAAAGACATATTCATTAAACTATAGTTATTGAATTATATATATATACAAAGATTAAACATGCTTTCTTCATTATACATGTTTTCATTTATTTTAATATATAACTAAATACACATTATATATGCATATATAAATGACAGCAGCAACCTATCCCAGAGCTCAGCTGAGCTAAGAAATAATGCTGATGGCATTAATGCACTCTAATCTATTTAATATTTTGCATGCAGCTTTTAAAACCAAATAACCTGTCCTTTTTGAAATGAAGTTACGGTAGGAAAAAGGTGAAGTGTTTAGCCTGCCCTGCCCATGAGGCAAATAATAATAAGATTCCAGTTAGACTCTGACGCTGAGAAATCCAGATAACTGTCAACAGCTGGGGCCCAACATCCACACAGATGTGGGCAGAGGAACGTAACTGTGGAAATGGAAGAAAACTCTGGGCTGAAGGCCATCAGCCAGCTGGGAATCGCTTCTTCGAGCAGAAGGTATAAATCAAACCAGTTTGCCAATAGAGAATTCTAAGACTTCTCTGGAAAAGTACTTTGTTTTAATTTGGAGAGTGATATCTAATTCTATATGCTGCTGGCATAACCTGACCCAGAAATAATACCGGAGCCTAAATCACGCATCTACAGGGCAGTGACTCCCTTCGTCACAGACCGTTAGGAGGAAAACAGTGCTGTCTTTGGGCTTCTTGTGCACAAATGTCCTGTGTCCTTTTACGTCAGGGGACACACAGTAACCTTTGGTTTTGGCCATATGCCTTGGACATTTTAAGGAATTTAGGATGAACCTCATGTTTGGCAGTTCAGGTTTGCTTACAAGTATCGAATACCTTTTGCGTGGAGGAGCTCAGAGTGCGGTGCTCTGCAACACTCTACGTCTTCCAGTGTTGAACAAAACTAAAGGACTAGGAGTCACTATTGCACTTCCTGAGAGAATTGTTGCATCGTCATGAGGATGGACAAGTCTCATTGGATTGCAGCAACAGTTTACTAAGTGACTGTTTGCCTGGGACTTGCCAGCAGTTCCTGGGAGGTCCTTCAGACTCAAGGACTCAGTATTCTGTGGGAGAACATAATAACCTAAAATCATGAGAAATGAGAGATGAAGAAGCTAACTAACAGAAGGATGCTCACCAGAAGCCCTGAGCAGGGCTGGGAACCAGGATGCCAGAGCAATCGAGAGCCAGAAGTCCCCTTAAGATGGACCTCAGAATATGACGCCCTGCTGGAAGTGTTCCCTCCATGTCTGCCCTTCCCCCTCTGCTCTTTGCCCAGGAAACTGCCCAAAATGGGTTGCAACAACAGGTCCCCTTACCTCTGATTCAGCTGGTTTCAGTCACTAGGGGCCCCTGACCGGGTGACCAGAGGGCAAAGGCAGAATGAGGTCAGTACTCTGGGCTCTGCTCTGAAGAGAGGTTGCTGGCTGGGTTTTCTATTCTCTTGCGGACACAGTCCCATCTGCAAGATTCCCTCTCCTGGGTTCCAGAGTCGGTCATCGCTCAGTTACGACCCTCCCCTGTGTCCCAACATCCCACTCACAACTTGGTAAACAGTCTCTTTTTAAACCTTCCCTCAACTTTGTAATTGCAGACTGCCATCTGTTCTCTGTGGGGTCCCCGCCTGTGTAGGGCTCCTCAGTGCTTGGGCAGAAAGGGGACAATCCATGTGGGGAAACAGAAATAAACTCAGCCGAGAGTCGAGAAATGTCAGCCCAAGAGATCTGCCATGAACTTAGTCCTTTACTTTCTCTAAGCATCTATCTATTTTTAACAAGCAAATACAGATTTCTGGAATCTAAGGTTTAATTTTGCCTCTACGATTTTATATTTCTGTTATTCTAAACATGGAAACGATTTGATCTACATCTCTGCTGCTCACAATTTCCTTCAGGTGCCTGCCGGCCTCTTTTATGTTGCTGAAATGTTAAGGAAAGACATGATAAGAGTGAAGAGGGTTGCAGGCATGAGTACTACACGTGGTTTATGGGTAAGGGACACGAAATCCTGCGTTGTTATTTAACTCCTAACCCAACTTCTTCCACCCAGTGTTCACAGCCCCACAGTGGGGCTGCAGCCTGCTTTTCCTGTTCTCTCGCTCTCTTGCCTCCCCCACAAATGCCCCCCCCAGTCCAACTGCTCTTGCTCCCTGACCATCCCCCACCCCTCAACCCCCACACCTTGGCTTCCCTGCAGCGGAGTTCCTCCACAGGAATGGTTTTGTTCACTACATTCTACATGTCTGGAAGGCTCCTTGCTTTCTGCCAATTTAAGGTCTATCCATCTTTCAAAATTCAACTTAATTTTTACCTCTTCCTTGACACTATTTCCTTGGAACTGCTACAACAATTTTCATTTGTAAAGCAATTCACTTGCTACCATATCCACATCTGTTTCCGCTCCAGGCTCACTTGCTCACCACTGCCCGCCAGCACTTACCCGAGGGGTTAGCACATGACCGGGCTCGGTGAAGACTCTCTGATACCTGAACTCCAAAATAGCCACAATGATCTCCTGGGATTTTCTTTAAATTGCATATTTCTATTTTCCTCTTGTCTTCCCAGCTTAGGTTCTTCGAGAGGAAGAACTATGTCTATCTATCACATACTTGTTTTCCCTGACCTTGCCAAGATCATTGCTTACAAAAAATACTTTAAAATGACAAAAAAACCCATTAAAATTGTTAAGAATTAACTCTATGTATTAATTGCTTCATTTTTAAAAACACACCAAGAAACCAAGTACTAACAGCTTTTGTAAAAATTAGAACACTGATATTTCTTTTCTGAGTAAGGTCACCTAAAAGAAGAGAAAGAACCTTTTTATAAACAAATTTGCCAGAATGTTCTAAAAATTTTGGAAAAAAATATTACTTTCACTAGTTACATGGCATAGAATGTTACTATTAATTTACAAATATTGTTAAATTATTTCCCAAACTGCATTGGGGTATTTTTTTCTTTAATAAAGCTTAACATAAACCCTGTATACATATTTTACTTTGTTTATTGCTGATAATGTTGAAAATTTATCTAAAATACAGATGTGGAGCTTCAGCATTTTATACCATCATTAATAAATAAATTTATTTAGATTTAATAAATAAAAGAAGAAAAGTGTCTGTTGCTACTGTTTATTCTGGAAAGCATTCATTTCTCTCATACAGTTGCACAAGCACACGTGTATGTGTGTACACATGTGTACTACATACTGTATGCACACATGCATACTACATATATACATATATGTGGCTTACATATTGTAGAATCTGTTCCATCAGTAAAGATAAAATATCTTTTCAATCAGAGAGTCATTTATAATTCTTACTAAGAGTCCATAGTTTGGGCGTTTGGTATGTGAACATAATGAAATCAGGGACTGAGTCATACATTAGCATGTAAGGCCTAGCACACCCTGAGCAATTAGCAACAAGTTCATGGTGGTTTGTGATTTGCTTGGCAAACCTTTAAACTTGCCCCTTCCTGCAGGGACAGTATGAGGTGCTCACAATTAACAGCTTGCACTTTTTACATGTGCATCCCACAGTGAAGTGCTCATATGATTTATATGTGCATGATACCACTTAACTCCATGTGTGACATTTTATTTAATACTAACAACTACAACTATGAGATCACTTAATCAATTCAAAATTCTTGAAGCTAAATTACAGACATGCATGAAATTCTAGGTTAACTCCTAGCAACCTATTAGTAATTTTATCAAGACGGCAGGTAACACTGTATGTACTACAGAGTGATTTAGCAGTTTTAGCAGAGATGTGGCCGAGGACATTTCGTGTGAAGATGGTAGTGATGGAAGGAGAGAATAAGCAGAATGAAGATTTAGAGGAGACTAACTAATTGCAGGTAAGTGAGAACAAAGGGGCAACTAAGCGGGTAAAAGGCTCAGTAGTGAAGTAGAGATGACGTGTTCGAGACGTCTGGGGAAGAGCTCGGAATGAATTCCGTGCTTACAGTGTGAAATGCATTAGAGCCCTTGTGCCCCTGGCCTGGAAAAGTGGTGTGTGATTGTGCTGGCTTGGACTCCCAGTTCCTGTTAACCAATGTCACCCCGATAAAGCTAATAAAAAAAAGAAAGGTAATGTGATTGGTTGTCATTGATTGATTTGCATTAAGGGGTTCTATTGAAAGGAGAGTGACGTATGAAGTTATGTCAGGAGAGAAGGGGGAATGGCCGATTAACTAGGAGATTTTCACTATAATTTAAATATGAAATAATGATGATTTAAAACAGACAGATACTTGGGAATGGTGGAAGAAACACACAAAGCACACATAAACAAAATTTAGAAATGCAGATGCAGAAGCAAACATGAGTGATGAATAGTATTGCTGTAATTCTGTGGCAGTGAGAAAATACATATTGGGTATTTACTCCTGAGCCTGGAAACACAAGATTCTTTCATTCCTTCTCTGTATCTAATATTTTCATCTCTCCCTGTAGTTAATGCTACATAACTGTTCGAATCAGGAAAACATGTGTAGACAACGCGTGCTGGATCCCATGGATGTAACTCTTACATGGTAATACTTAACATGTATCCTGAATTGTTGGGTGCTTGTTTGCTCTGTCTCCTTTAAGGATCATTTATTTGGAACCCCGCAAACAAATGCATTGTGGAGCTAACGTAAATGTCACAGCAAGCTCTCCCTTGTCTTTACGGGGACAGGAATTAAAACAGCATCCGCCCCGTGAGGAACATTCAGAAGCACTTAGATCTGCTCACCCTGTGAACTCTGGGAAAGCTTCTCATGTTTATATTTGTAACTATAGAAAAAAAAACCCGTGTATTTCTGGTTCAGTCACCTGAAAAACTAAAGGAAAAGGAACAATTTTAAACTACAATGCAGATAAAAGGAAAATATAACCTGAATTCGTAAACCTACAAAACTTAGTTTTAATGCCTGTACTGTGAAAGTCACATTCAAGTCATCTTGCTGTGCTTCACATGATATGTTTATAATTCACACTACATGCCTACAATTATTATTATAATACATAATGTGAATGATACTTCACGCATCCGTCACTTCAGATTGCAGCGTAATTCATGCTGCAGTAAGTCTGTAACATGAAAGACACAGACAAGCCCTCTTGCTGTGCTTCCCACGGGGCAGAGCCCTACTGCGTGGCACACCAGCATTTCCAGATTTGGCTCCGACCCAGCAGGCTCCCAGTGCTTAGCTCTATTTTTCTTAAACTGTTTTCTTCCCAAGTTTACAGCTGCCCGTTTCCGAGATACCAGGAGCTGAATATATCATAATTGTCTACCCTTAAATGTCAAACCAACCAACCCCCACATATCTATTGGCTGTCCCTAGAATGCCATTCACTGTCATAGCTTCAAAACAATTTTTTCAACCAGTGGTCTCCAACCCAGCTTTTAGTTTGAATGATGATGATGATGATAGTGATGATACCTTCCACAATCTTCTGTGTTTACGGTTAACATTTAAGCTTATAACTGCTCTGCTGAGAGAAGTCCTTTGCCTCTTTTTGAGATACCTGAATGTTTATGTGTTCTCTAAAATGTGCACAGCCTTTGATTTTAGATAGCCCTACTTTCCCCTGCAAATTAGCTTGCAAACCCCAGGTGTGTTGCTAGAGCTGGCCAAGGCATGAACAGCATCTATTGTCCTATCATTGTATTCATTCAATTATTAGATATTTCTAAGATATGGATCTGTACATCAAATGTATATTTCCACTAAATTGCTTTTATTTTTGTGTGTGCGTATTGACTACAAGTTATTTTCTTAAATCTCTACAATTAAAACCAAGCATAAAATGCTTGTAAAGAATGGAGGTCATCTGGAAGTTTGAGATAAAAACTAGGAAAACACTACCAATTTAAGAATTAAGCCATAAAAATTTTGCTTTGTTCCCATTGTGAAACTTCCCAACTGAAATGATGGTACAATGTGTGACAACATTGTTTCTAAGTCATTTAACAAAGAAGAATTTCACATTCTTGCTCCACAAATCCTTGGCTCTGGGAACAAACCCGACTTTTCTAAGATTGGGCAGAGGTAGTGCTTGATTACTTTCCATTTTCAAAATTTCTGGGCATTATCTGAAGGAGAACATTGTGTTTTTTTGTCCTGCAAAGTCTAAATTAAGGGGGAAAGAGCATACATTTTGGAGTGAGATGGTTCTTAAGTACAATTCTTCCTTTGTTTCTCACCAGCCGTTTTACACGGGGGAGGCTCTCTGGGAGCCTGCACTGGCCGTTCCCAAAATGTGGGGAAAATGAGACAGATACGAAACACAAAGTTCCTGGATCACAGTAGGAACACTACTGATGTCGTTTAAAACAGGAAAACTAGTTTCTATATTCTCCCTATGTAAAAATGGAGAAACACTGTAAACTTTGATTTTAGGAATGTTTTTAGTTTGTTCCATTTCTGCTATGGGTTCACTTCTGCTGTTAGTGCTAGAAAGTTTCAGCTTTCCTCTTACTTAAAATTTTGATTATTCATGTCAAGAGTCGTATAGGTCATTGTTTTTCCTTCCTGTCAGACTGTCAGCATTTTGGTCATTTAGAGCTAACTTGAAGCAGTGAAAAAACATTCAAGCCACTCTAATTTACCATGTACTCCTTATAAAATTATAAAAATGTGTTATTTTAGTAAACTCTGTGTAACAAGTGAACAGCTGGTTTGTGTTCAGATTTAATTATTCATTTTGATTTACTACTAATAAAGGCAATTGCACACTTTTTGCTTACACATTGTGTATAATTTGTAACGATTTAATGTCTTGCATGCATTAGTAAATTCATGCCTTATTGCCTTTATTAAGGCAATAGCTGGGGGCACATGACAGCAAGCCTGAAGCTGAGAGCTTCAAGGAACGTAGGGAGGCGACTGCACTGGAAGCGGGGCAGCGGGAGACTGTGGAGGGAAGCGGAGTTGATTGTGGCCTCGAGAGAGAGGTTTTCAGAAGGGCAAGAGAGCAGGCAGCAATGTGAATAAGAATCGGGTCAATTACAAATGCAAAGTATATTTTTTAACCTCTAGATGTAAAAAAAAAAAAAAAGCACACACAAAAATCACCCAATATTTCTTGTTTCTTATAAATCTCTGCACAATGAAATGAGTTATAGTAGAACAGAATTCGGATATTTACCAAATTCTCTGTTTTATAGTAAAGGAAATTTTAATTTAAAAAAGCACAGACCACGATGACATCCTCAGTGACATCACTTGTGCACAACAACTTGCTGACCTGGTCCCCAGTGAAGAGACATGTGTTAGTTTACTGTTTCCAGGCACTGAGGCACACGGCTGCCTGCACGCCTTCCTCTCCCTACTTCCTCTTTGGTGGCTAGCCTGGTAAAAGGTGCAATTTTTAGGTGCTTTGCTGAAGGTTAAAATGTTCAGGAAGAGTAGACTTTTCGAACTATTTGGTTTCCTTTCTTAATGTGAAGCTAAAATAGAAAACATATCTTTTCTTTCTTCATCACGCATGCAAGACTAACCATGTTTCTGGTATATTGTAGGTGCTCAATTAACTGAATTCAAATGGAAAAAAATATCACACAGAGGAAAACTGCAAGAACTGTTGGTTTCCCCTCAAACCTACCCAATGTCATCTGCGGGGGAGGGTTAACTGGGTGTGGTGCATTAGCTAATCATGTTGGGGCGATGTCCCCATGTCAGAGAGACACAAAGGTGACTTCCCCATTTCCTATAAGGTGTATTCAGCAGAGTTCATGTAAGAGCGAGCATCGGGTTACAATTCACAGAGTCCTTTTCACTTCTCTGGAGAGAATAAAAAATAAATTTTAAATTGCTTATGAGAGATTTATAGAGGTAATATTTGAGCCTCGTGACACAGAGTAATGACTTATGGAGAAAGTGGTACAATCTTTATTTTTCTAAAGGTGTACAAATTCACGGTTGATCGGTAACATCCCTAGAGAGACACTTGGAGTCTGCCCTGTGTGCCCCGGCACTGTATCAACTCAAAAAGCTAACAGGGCTCTGGAAGGAACACCCCGGGCAGCCATTTGAGGTGAGACAAAGACTATTATTCTTCGTACATTCAACAAACTTAGTCAGTAGGAATCCAGAGGGAAAATGAAACTGAAGAATTCAAAACAACATAAAACAGAGGTTAAAGTACATATAAGTAAGAGGGGGAGGGTTGAAATGTTCCAGAGAACAAATTAAATGAGAGAATCATCAGTACGCAAAGGTGTAGGATGAGGCACTATTTGGCCAAAGTCTGAACGATGATGAAAAGCACAGATGGACTTAACACAGACAGTTTGTTACGTTTTGGCACCAGAGGACCACATTGCTAATGGCTACTTTTTTGAGTGCTGACCATATGCCAGATGTGCTCATTTATAGAAAGTGTTTATAAGTCTTACTACAACCCAATGGAATGGGCACCATTGCGTTTTTGAACTTTGAAAAGAAAAATAATGAAATTTTATCTTCATAATATACAATATCCCTGCTATGGGTAGCAGGGGATTCCACGGCCTTCTGTGGATGCTGGACACCAAAGATAGTACCAAACCCTACATTGCCTATGCTTTTTTCTAGACAAACATACCCATGATGAAACTGAATTTATAAGTTAGGCACAGGAAGAGATTAATGACAATAACGAATAATAAAGTTGAACAATTATAATAATATATTGCAGTAAGAGTTAGGTGAACGTGGCATTGTTAAGTAAAATAAGGGTTACCTGACCTCAAGCAGCATGATACCAGGACATTGGGTATGACAACTGAGACAGCTACTAAGTGACTGACTGGTAGGTAGTGTATGCAGCTGGATGAGCTGGACCAATCACATCCTGGGCGGGGCAAAGCAGGATAGCACAAGATTTCATCACGCTATTCGGAAATGGTGTGCAATGTAAAACTTATGAATTGTTTATTTCTGTAATTCGACACCTCGATTTTGGACTTCCCAGCCTTCAGATCTGTGAGAAATAAATATCTGTTGTTTAAGCCACCCAATCTGTGGTACTTTTCACGGCAGCTGAAGATGACTAAGATACTAAATAATTGATGGAGTCCCAGATGTTCAGACAAAGGAGTTAAGCCTGTAAAGAACCGTGGAGGCTTGGAAATGGGCAGGCCTGGGTTAAACCTCAGCTGGACAATTTACAGTGGAGATGTCAACCATTCGGACCTCCAGCTTCCTCACTGTAAATCTGGGATTAGCAATGCGCACTTGGAGTAGGTAAAGACGAAATGAGCCTCTGTGCATATAGGGCATCCTAAGATACAGTAGACACAATTATGACGCAAAGGACCAAGTCAGCAGAAGAATGCTCCCTTTAATTTGGTGTACAATAGTGACTAATGAGATTCTTTTAGTCCTGGCTGTGGGAAGAATGTGCATTTACACTGTGTGAAAATGATAACACTTGGCTATCAAATGCCTGACGCAGCAGCAAGCGCATGAAGGAACTCTGCGATGTTCTGAACACGCCTCAGCCTCCGTGACCACCTTTCTTTTGTCAGAAAACCTATAACTCTCCTGCAGAACTAGAAGACATGTTTCAGTGATAATCTGGGGGCACTCTCACCTCACCATTACACTTTTAATAAACCACTATCTCCATTTAATATATTGATTCTTTTATGTAGTCAGATACCAGTAGTCCATTAAAATGTTCCTGCAAGGTCACTACAAAATATTCTTCTCATCAGTTCAGTGCAGCGTGGCATCTTCAGAAAAGTGGCAGGTGATGGAGGGAGGAGACAAATGTGAAAAGGAGGCCTGAGTGTAACGTTTTTCCTGAAACTGAATTACGATATTCAAAGAAATCTCTCTCTCTCTAATACCATTCTATATACATATCAGAGTGGCTATAGTGCACATTTGATAAAATCAAAATTTCAGATAAGAAAAGCATGTCATTTCCAGGGAAATATAATGGGCTACATGACACCTAAGGCTTCCAATTTCATACAGCGATGTGATATTTTTGCTAAGTTTTCGCTTCTATGAAAAGAAAAAAATTATAGTGAGAGTAGGAAATACTGAAATGTTATCTTTTGTCTTTTTAGAAGCCAATGAGTCAAACTGAAATCTCCCTTCACACGTAGGGTCCTGTTTCATTTGTTCCAGGTACCCTGCGTCCCTGAGTGGGTCCAGCGAGACAGGAACACGGCCCACAGGACGTGGAAGGTCCTCTCCAGCTAAAGAGGACGGGCAGGAAAGCCGCAGGGGATGGTTATTACAATAGCAGCAGCACTTCAGAGTGGGTTTCCGATGCTCTCCTCTGACGGCAATGCAAGTACACAGAGGGCTTTCACAGGACTTCGTGGAAGTAGGGACATCCAAGGAGATTAAAAGGAAGGTGAAAAGAAAAACCAAATAGTTGATATCATCACATGTATTGATGAAGAATCAGCTATGAGCCAGTCAGAGAAAGACAAATACCATATGCTTTGACTCATATGTGGAATCTAATGAACAAGCTGATCCAACAAGCAAACTTGTTGAGAGACAGACTCATAGATGGAGAGCAGATGACAGCTAGTGGTCGCGGGAGGAGGTTGGGGAGGGGTCACGGTGGAAGGACTGAAAAAGGGAAAAGGACTCAGGGACATGGACAACAGTGTGGTGATTGCTAGGGGGGGAGGGTAGAAGGGGACTAATTGGTAATGGAAAAAATATAATAAAGATTAAATCAGCTTCAGTTTGGAATAAATGTTCAAACTCTCAAATAATGATGACAGAAACATAAATCAAAGAGCTCCAAACATCACTAAAGGTTTGAGACTGCCAGACATCAAGCACTGTTTTGGCTTCTCTTCATTAAACATGATACTAGAGGAAATCAAGCTAAGACTCCATTATTCCTTTTATGGTACCAAGTTCAATTACAATGTAGGACTCCCAGGGCAGGGTAATGGTACTTACAACAGGGCTTGGTACAGCGCAGACAATCAATAAGTGTTTGCTGACAGCCTAGCATAATGAAATAATGAATCTACTTAAATTATTTCACCTTAGAGTAACATGACATCTGCTTAATATTTATAAGTTAAGGTCTCAGGGGCCAAAGAAACTCAGGCCCCTCTTCCACCCGCAATGCTAGGGAACGCGTCCTGTTTTCCAATCAGTCTGACTTATTATGCAGGCACAGGTGCTTCCTGGCCCTCCCAGGGGGAGGGGCTGCTGCCCCACGGCCAGACCTCACTGGCTCTGGTGGAGTTCACTGGGCTGCTGGGTGGCGCTGTGCCCACCTGTCTGGCTTTGATCACACACAGCCCAGTTCTGCACTGCTCTGGACTCTGCTGCCCTGTCCCATCCACTGGCTTGTTGCCAACTTACTTGGGCATTTGCTCCCACACGCGCACCTCAGTGCCTGGCGCTGCAGCTTTTCCTGTCAATAAGAAACCAGGACTCCCTCCTCTGGGTTCCCTTGTCCTGGAAGGGGCTCTCTCAGCTCAGACCACTGGGGCTCACTGAGCTCTCTGTTTCACAGAGCATACACCCTCAATGCTTCACATGGTTTATAAGACCCTCTGTGACTTGGCTGGCCTCTGAGGGTCTTCCCAACACCATTTTGGCTCCCCTCCCTCCCTCTGCTCTAGCCACACCAGTCACTTTGCACAGGCTATTTCTTCCTCCTGGACTTCTAGCCTTCCAAGTGTATGTATAATGCACGTCTTCATTTCTTTGCATTCTCAACTCCAACACCATCTTTTCAGAGATGGCATCTGAAAACCATTCTGTGTTAAGTACATCTGCTTGATCCAGGTCACTGTATTCTGTTCTCTTGCTTTAGATTTATGAATAGGCTTTGTGCTGTCTGAAGTAATCTTTTATGGCTCTTCATTTTGTTTAGTTTCCATTTTTCTGGGCAAAAGAAACAGCCATGAGGGCAAAACATTGTTTCCTTATTGGTCTATTTTCCCACGACATAAGCAGATATAAAAACAGTCACTCAGAAAAAAAGCAAATGGACCTGACCAGTGGCAAAGTTGGTTGGGCACCATCTCGCGAAGCAAAATGTTGCTGGTTCCATTCCCGGTCAGGGCACGTGCCTGGGTTGCGGGTTTGGTCTCCGATTGGGGTACATAAGAGAGGCAACTGACCGATGTTTCTCTTCACATGGATGTGAAATAAATAAAGTCTTTAAAATAAGTAAAAAAATAAATGAATGGGTAGGTAGGTAGTTACTTAGATAGATCCTACATAAATGCTACTAATGCATCTTAAGTAAATACAAGTAAGTGGATGCAAATTAATCCTGTGGTATGGGGTGAGGGGTGTTATACCTGATGGCATATACAATACACCTCCAAGTCCTTTTCAGTCCAGCCTGAGCACTACACACAACTGAAGAAATCTCTCTTATGATAAATTTCTAAAATACTAGATATATATTTCACATGTATCACTGGCATAAGGGTGATGTTACATAACCAATAACTTTATTTATTTTAAGAGAGACGGGAAGGGAGGGAGAAAGAGAGAGAGAGAGAGACATCAAAGTGAGAGAGAAACATTGGCCAGCTGCCTCTGATATGCACCCCAACCAAGGACTGAACCCACAACCCAGGCATGTGCCCTGATCGGGAATCGAACTGGCAACCTTTCACTTTGCAGGATGACACCCAACCAAGGGAGCCACACCAGTCAGGACACATAACCAGGAATTCATAAAGCTCTTCTTTATCTGGAATATTTAGAATCTAAAGCTGGAGCTGCAGGACCCCTGAGTTATGTTCCTATGGCTATAGCTGCAGGGAAGTTCTAGATCTTGATGTATTAATTACTAGATTGCTCATCAGGTATTTCCCAGTAGTTGGCAGCAGAAGTGAGAAAGACACCGTCTTTAATTTTGAGAAAACCCTTCTCAACGAACTCTGCATGGTGAGTTCATACAGTTTTTCATAACTGCAAAATGCATTGTTTTTTCCCTTGCCATGACAAAGAATTCTCCCAAACAGTGTTGAATCCAACAACTGTCTTGTTTTTTTATTTATTGATTGTAGAGAGAGAGAGGAAGGAAGAGAGGGAGAGAACACCAATTCGTTGTTCCATTTACCGACACACTCACTGATCGATTCTTGTCTGTGCCCTGACTGGGGACAGAAGCTGCAGCCTTGGCGGATGGGAACCAAGCTCTAACCAACGGAGCCACCCAGCCAGGGCAACTGTCATAGCTTTAAAATGTTTATTTATGCATTTTTCCTGGGCCAGCTCTTTCAAATCACAGCTATTTGGCAATTTATCATATTATTTAGACAAATTGTCAAGCCAGTTAAATTCATGTAAAAGAAATCCAAATTGATGTAAACAGTCGGTAAGTCCAGACTGAGCCACGACTGTGCACAAATTCAATTCCTCTCATTTTTCCCAGGTGCATCATTAACTGGGTTTCCCCCTTTGGAAGTGGGGGAGGAAGGAGGATTCTGGTAGAGCCCGAGTCTGTAGGAAGACACCGATACTTGGAGTGACAAAGCCTTTCTTCCCGGTTTCAACCCTAGGAACTAACTTGCATTAATCTCAGAAGTTGGGAACTAATGGCCTACTTGATGTCTGGACTTCACTGGGCATTCATTTCCACATAATTATCAGCTGGATTTGAGGAGCAGCCCTGTGCCTTGTTCCCCAGCCACTTTTGGTGCTGCTCTTGGTCTAACTCGCAAGTCTGTGTCACTAGATTGGCTCCTGTAGGTATTTCACTTTGCTATTCATTTTGAAATCAGTTTGCTTAGGTCAAACAATGTTTGTGTAATACCCTTTGATCAAATTACCTTCATTTTTTTTAAATTAATTTTCAAAAGCTAATTGCACTTGGTAGTCTCAAGTTATCATATGCTTTAGAAAGAATTTTCTATGTGCAGCAAAATTTACAAATAGTATTTTTAGAGAACAAAGTTTTCTGATTATTCTTATTAACATAGTTGACCCTGAAAATAATAGAGAATTTTTTGGTTTCAAAAGTTAGAGAAAGATTTTTCTTTCCTGTCATGGTAAACGGAATATTCTAAACTGTATTAAATAACTATGTGATACTCAAGACTTTTTTGGATCACCTCTGTCTATTCAATTGTTGTACGTGACAAAGAAGCATAGCCTAGGCCACTGGATTGGGCTAAACCTGCATTAATTCTGTAGTAGAATTATTTTTATAATAAATCTCAGATACTTTCCCCATTTCTCTTGCCATTAAACTCTTCTGCACCAAGCTATGGGAAAGTAAGTAAAAAAAAACTATTTAAGGCTTTGAATAGTTATATTTTATTAATATTAATGACATGGGTTACAGATATTCGGTTAATTGGTTGTTTATTTCACATGGTTTTAACACCCTTCTCACTAAGGTTTGCTCTGCATCCTCTAAAAAATGTAATTTCACCTATTAAAATTCATATAGAGAATGAGTTAACTTATTTATTATCTCTTTTCTTTCTAAATAAAGGCATAAGCATTTTTAGGAGGCTGTAGGTTCAATTTTCCATAGGCTGATTGCGATAAAAATAATCAGCAATTTTACAAGCAGATGCATCACAATTATATTAGGGATGACATTGTTTTTGCTGAAGCCAATTGTGAACTATGCAACTTCTTCCTTCCTTCCAGTTAAATAGCAAGTCTATCTTTTTCTCATATGGTGCTCCAAGTGGAAACTTGCAAATGATTAATTTAATTTAGAATAATATTTTGTTATAATTGAAAACTCGTTCTTATTACTAGAAATAAAGATAGAATAAATATTTATAAGACAAAGTGTTATGGTTTATTGAAGGAGAGCCACATACTTCTAAGTTCCTCAAAGTGCTTATCAGTGATCTACTATAGTAAGTGATATAGATTTATGAAGTAAATCCCACTACAGAGTGAAAGATTTACTACAAAGAAAAACATGCTGCAGAGTGATGAGCCTCTGTTTCCTGTTTATACAATTAAAAAGATTATGTGTAAAAATAATGAAGTCTCTTTTGTCTAATACGCCATAATTCCATTCTTTCTGGCACACTCTTTATAGGTTTATATAATATTCAGGTACACTTTAATGCTTTCTTAATACTAAAATACTCTGTTAAATAATCAAGTGAGTTCTTTGAGAAAAGTGATTATTGAAAAACAGGTTAATTGTTGAGATGTCACAATGTTCTCAATTTATCTAACATACCAATGAATTTATAAATGGATCTAAATTAGTGTAAAAGCATCATTTCAGGAAGAAAAACAGATAACCCTGAGCATTTACATTTCAAAGAGATAATTAGGTACCTCTTTTTTTTTACTGTTGTTCAAGTACAGTTTTCTGCCTTTTCCCCCCACCCCAGCCCAACCCCGCAGCCCTCCCCACCTCCCTCCTGTTTCCACCCCCCTGTTACCATCCATGTGTCCTTTATAATTGTTCAGAAAGAAAGAAGGAGCTCCTATCCTTTGTGACAGCATGGATGGAATTAGGCACCTCATGTCACCGAATGGCCTGGGGCAGAAACTCTGTGGCCCAGGAGAAATGGAAACCCTCCCTGAGTGGATTTGCTATTTGGCTTTCTCTTCTCTCTTTCTTTTTTATTTTCCTGTAAAATAGTGTGTTTATCCATCTTTCTGTTTCTCTTTCAATTTTTGGGTGACTTAATTCCTGGAGAACACTAAGCCACTTTGTTCACAGAAAGCCTTAGGATACAGATTAAGTGACAGAAATACCTTGGAAGACATTACAACATGTCATTCTCATAACTTTTCATACATAAACACCATCGAGCTCTACTATTTACAAGGTTTCTGTATTTATATTTTCCCTTGTATAAAAAATCTGTATGTTTTTGAACTTCTTTTTCATACTTTTCTAAAGGGCAATTTTTAAAAGTTTTAATTTTCTCATAAAACAGTTTAAAAATTATAGACAAATAATAACATTGATGAATAAAAATGAATGCAACCTTCAGGAGAATGACTTCCTTAAACATTGAAGATTAATAAGATCTTTACTTTCATTTGCCTGATGTTTACTGATGAGTGACCTGTGCCAAATCCCTATTTTTTTTTTCCTTTAAGAATCAGCGACCTAGTTGAAAGCAGAAATACAAAACTGGTGGACAGAACATAATCCTCATTGAATGGAGTGTGAATTCTTTAGTTTCAGTTCAGGAGCAGTGGGGAGCTAGTAATGGTTACCACCTGAAATGGTACTTTCCGAGCATCCTATCATTCCATTTAACTCAATAATTTTTTACAAATATGAATCAATAGCTAGACTTAGAACACAATCATGTTTTTAAAATCATCTAAAAGACAAAAATAAAATTCATGGCAACTTGAGATCATCCCACTGAATTATGTCCTCAGTTTACTACCATTGAAATGAAAGATGTCTCCACCAGGAGCCCTTCCCTAACTTGCAGGCACTGGGATACTAGACCAGCACCTCGCTCGCAGTGGCCAAGGCTAACACAGGGGCTCTGGTGGACATGATAAGCAAATAGTATAGCCAATATTTATTTTTATCTTTAGAGAAAAATTTTCTTGACCTTATGACATATCCTAGAAAATACTACTGGAATACAGAGAATACATTGTCGTTCACTGTTTAGATCTTCTTATACATTACAAAGATATGGTGAATTCTCAAATTTTCTTAGGTGATATGTCATCATTATCAAGCTAATTAAAATAAGTGAGGATTGCCCACAGACGGATGTGCTCGTGACTGCACATGGAGTACAAGATAGCAGGTTGTACGGGAGAGCCAGGTGTTTATCGACTCTGCTTAGGCGGAGCCATGTTTCTGAGGCAGCCGGCTGGTAATACTGGAAGGGTATTTAGGTGTTGGTCACACAGGACCCATTTCTATACCCTCAAAGCAAAGAGAAGACCACCCAATAATTCTAGGATGCATTCTTCAGATCCTATCTGATAAATTGTCTATGCTAGTTGGCACAAATGGTGCTTCTTCTAGCTGTTTGTTTCTTAAAAATTAAAGAGCTCGTCTATATAGGAACAAACATGTTTGAAACTTAGGTACTGGTCTTGGTACTGGAGAGGCAACTTAATGTAATCACAGCCAACATGTAATTTAAGTGATATCTTTTATCCTTCTTTATATGAAAGTAGAATTCATGCTAAAGCTTTTCTGGAATGCATATCTCATTTGAAAACAAAGTACCAGATTAGAACGTATTTCCATATGTTTGTTCCCATAAATGAGTACATGTCTGAGAGGGAAGAACACAGTATGGGGGTTGTTTCTTTCGCAATGAGGTTGCGTTTCTACCCGACGGAGAGCTGTCGCCAGGCCGGTTTCCTATTAGGCAGAAACGGGGTGGCCAAGGAGAATCGCAACACTCAGCAGGCTGCTGACCTACTTTGTTATTATAACTCACAGGACCTATGAACACACTCTTTTTCTTCACTAAAGCTACATAGTGACTTGTCAGCAAATTAGTTACCTTTTGTCAGGACTTTTAAAAAAGACCTTCAAGGCAATACGTTCTATTTAGGAAAAAAATCAAGAGTATGATAACACAATTTCTAATTTATAGAATTACAGACCTAACATACATTGCTAGACCTCAAGAGAGAACAAATATATTTTCAATTAAGATATTTTAGTTCCATTTCTTAGTTATATAATCTCAGGTATATTTTTTTTCAATCAATCATTATCTAAGTAGTTCATCAGACTTTGTAAAAAATAAGTGAACCAATTATAATTTTGTCTTCAAACATTTGCTAGAATATCAACAGATAATCTAATCATCCTAGTTTTTCAATGTTCTACTTATGTATGGAAACTTGCAAATGAATGACATATATATTTTTTCTTCAAATCATTCACTTAGAGTCAATATTGACAACCAGATCTTCCTACTCTGGCCCCCAGCACACGTGCTGTGGCTGTCACCATCATGGATCCAGAAGTGACGGGTGTGTCTCAGTCCCCACTCTGTCGCAGGTCCCTGATCCCAACCTAGCTGATGGCAGTTGAAATGAATGTCCATCCACTTTACGTCACCCGACCCTTAGCTTATACCACTCATGGACTCGGCCTCAGTCCACACGAGGCTGCCCCCAGCACACCATGGTGTGAGTCGGAGAAAAGCAGCGCTGTCAGGGTGGCTGAAGCAGAGAAAAATTTTAAAAGAGCTGCATGAATGGCTGCATTTCTGAGTGGCCGTGGCGTGGCAGGCTGAAGGGGGGCCCATTTCACTGCCTCGGCCCTTTGTGCCGAAGCCTTGGGGCTGTGCACACATTTTGGGGGCCTCGATTCAAATCCGTGCAAATGGCTTCAGCACAAAATTCCCTACTCTGTTGATTTATAAAACCCTTCAGAGTCAAGTTTACTTTTTGATAATCTCTTGGTTTCCAGCAGTTAGAAAGAAGCAGTCTAAAGAAAGCCTGGTAGAATGTGAAGCATTACAGGGGGAGAGATTCTGTCTCAGTCCTTACTGTGTCTCAGGGTTGCCTGGCACGGACTGGTGCTCAGGGAGACTACCTAAATGAAAGGATAAAAATACGCACTCGTTTCCAAGCTGAAGTACAGGGAACTTACATGATTTGCCCAAGATCATAAACGTTTCCGGGGCAGAGGCAGTTCTGGGATTCGTGTGTCTAATCAGCGCTGCCAGTTTTTCCTTTTCCATTCTGCTGTTGTGATGAGTTAGGATGGATAAGCCATGCTATGTACTGGGTGACAAATAAAAACAGGCACCTCTGGAGAGGGCCGGAAGGGTCGCATCCCAGCTTTTTACTATGTGGACCTACGAGTGAACTAAGACACAGCCATTCAGAGGCTCTTGACCGTGACCATCACAGGGCCCCGATCAATGGGAAGGGAGCTGGGAACTGAGCACAGTGCGACTATTTGGCAATCAGTGAGTGTCCCTGCCACTTGCTAATGGCCAAATAAATGGAATGAAAAGAAAACTGGGCAGTTACCTAGATTTTCCAGTCAAATCCTCTATTTTCTCTACACTGATTTGATTAATTAGACCCTTGCAGACATTTTGTACCTCTTTTTTCCTCTGATTTTGGTAGACAGTCTGGTTTATACATCTTACTTTTTTTCTGGACTGTGTTGTTACTTACATAGAACTGAAGAGCATTAGAAGCTCATTAATTTGGGCTTCATGAATTTTGTGTATGTTATATTGCCTGTCAGTTGGTCACATGATTACATACTTTTGAAGATACAATTTGATATACAAATTACTAAAGCAAAAACCATGCAAAGAACAACATTTAAAAGGTATACTATAATAACTCCTTTATACATAATTTTCAAATACTATTGATAATTACCCATTTTATATATGTTGTCAGCAACAGATGAAAGCTTGGCACAGGATCTGTGTATATAAGGTATACTCCCTGCCCTCTAGAATGGCGTCTCTCAGGATGAAATAATGGGTGGATTCCCTCAAATCACAACAAAATAATACACAATGCATGACCCTTAGTAGGCTTAAATAGAAATGTTTCTCATTGTTATAGGTCTTGTAAAGTTAAAACAAAGACCCATTTACAAAGCTAATACTAACAAAATAATAACAAAAATATCTAAGTGTGAATTTATTGTGGTGGGTGATGATGTTTTGCTGAAACCCAATAGTTGCATACAATGTAACTATGGTGCTGTATCACACTAGTTACGAGAGAGTGTAGTTTAACACAGTACAACTGTGCACTATGTATAACGAGTGACTCAGTTTTCCAGCCATTTCTCCTTTTGACCACGGTGAAAATGTTGTACTACATTTAATGTATCACTTAGCTTTCATTTGGCATAATGGATTGTTTACTTATTGACTCGTAAGCCAGAATTGTTTTAAATAGCACCTCATGACACAACGCATTTCAACTACAAAAGCAGCGCCGGCTCCACAGTTAGGGCACTCGGCTGGCCCCAGAGTCGCCAGGCACTCCCGGCGAAGCTGTCAAACCACTGACCGGACTTACAAGGTCGCCGGGGGAAAACCGTGGGCTCCCTGAGAGCAAACTTGCAGACTTCAGTTAGAGAAACGTGGCTCTGGGAATGTACCACTTAACTACAAATCCTTCTTCATTTATTCTGTAAAGCCATTTTCTAAGTTACATCAAAATTCATATGCAAGTTCAAATGTATCATAGTTTTCACTTTCTTAGATTCTTAAAATAAATATTTCATGGTATTTGTAATTTAAACCAAAACCCAGTACCTCTAATAGCTTTAATAGTGAACTAAGACCACCTCAGGGTGCCATACCTAAATCATAGTGATAAAATATCCTGGGAATGACAAGATTTTCAAAATTAATTATATTAGACATTAATTATCTGACTAATCCAAGATTTTCATTCAGATACAATTCCATAGTTCAAACAATTCTTGAATAACACTAAAGCAAATATTACAAATGCAGAGCAAGATTAATCCCAGTTCAAGTAGCAAGTCACATATACATCCATGATTACTGGTTTGACTTTTTAAAAAATGACATTTAAAAAATGACATTTAAAAATTCTATTAGTGAGGAATTAATAAAGACTACTAAGGAAATGCCTGAGAGAAATTGAACCTACTTCTGTGGAATGAAATGCAGATTAGAAACACTTAATGTAAGAACAAATATATTGAACAAGTTACCCATTAAAGATATAGCATAATTACATCACTGACTCTGAGTTTCTCATCACAGGACATATATGGGTAACTAGTTAATGACATATTTTTATAGGTAAGGATACAAACATAAATGTAAAGATAGTTAAAGAGGATTTATATTGTATATAGATAGAGGTATAGATATAAGTGCAAATGTGGTTAAGAAGAATTTCTAAATATATATGGAGATAAGGATATAGATATAAGTATGGTTAAGAAGCATTTAAAATAATACTTAAGGATATAAATCATTTAAAATGCAAGACATGAAAAAGGAAGACACAAAAAATTGCTAAACGTTTTCAAAAATAATTTAGTATCATTGTAAAATTGACATTACATGATTTTTAATCCCATAATCAAAAATAACTAGTATCACCTTCTGCATTCATCCTGATCTGGCTTCTCAAATTTTGCCTTCAGATTCGAGGGTGTTTTTCTAAACCTATATCTCACATCAGTCTCCAGCTCAAATGCTGATTTTCAAGTGACTTTCTACTGCAACTTGTGTGCTGTGACCAAGGACTCCATCTTTCATTATTATTATTTTTTCAAATTATTTTATCATTCAATTACAGGTGTCCCTATTTTGCCCCCATCACTCTCCCTTGTCCTACCCACCACCCACCTTCCACTTTCAATCCTCCTCATTATTTTTAATTGCTCTTTGTAATCTATATAACACAAGATAATCTAATGTGGTTTAGAACAGATATCATGAGGTCAGGCAGATATGCATTCTCACCTTGGTCCTATAATCCACACTGGACACTGACATGGGATAATTAGTTTAACCTGGAAAACAGGAGCTGCTGGTGCGCTCCCCGTGTTTTTGTAAGGACTCAATGAGACAGCAGATTTCAAAGCCCAGGCGCTTGTATGCAGTGAGCATGGTATACAAAGGTAGGATGCTTCTGTCTTACCTCGGTTGTTCCCTTTTCCTTTAGGACTCTTTTCTCAGTGAAAATGCACTTTGCTTTGTTCTGTTGTGATGGAAAGTTTTCTAGAACTCAATGGCTTTGGGGTAGACGATGATACCTCCAAGGTCATATGACACCATCAAGATTCTCTATTGGTACAAAAATGTCTTTTTTATGATTTTTATCTCCTTCTTATCACTAATAGTCACAATTTCACATGTTTTTTGGTCTTTATAACTGAAGGTAGACTTAAATGTTTCTTATCCTCTATGTTAAACACAGAAAGAGTGTTAAATAAATGAAAAAGAAAATAATCCAATTTCAGAAGTAAACCTGCAGACAAGAGTAAAAAGACCCAAGAACCAAATTGTAAAATCAGGGAAGATGTTTTCCAGGCCATAATAAAGGTTTAATGATGTTACATTAAACACACAAACAGCCCTGGCTGGTGTAGCTCAGTGGATTGAGCTCAGGCTGTGAACCAAAGGGTCGCAGTTTCGATTCCCAGCCAAGGCACATGCCTGGGTTGTGGGCCAGGTCCCCAGTGGGAGCCACATGAGAGGCAACCACACATTGACGTTTCTCTCCCTCTCTTTCTCCCTCCCTTCCCTTCTGTCTAAAAATAAATAAATACAATCTTTAAAATAAATAAATAAACAAATACACAAACAAATGAGCACATGCATACTCACTTAAAGAAAAATGACTGAACCATTAAAATTTTCATTAAATATGCTTATTGCTAGATGGAATAAGTAGTATATTGCCCTACATTATAATTATATAATTATATGTACTTTATGGATATCAAAATACTTTTTTGACAAAGACAATTGCTATTTTTTGAAAGATACCTAGGGACAATTTAAAATAATAATAATCACTTGCGGTCTTAAATATTAGTTGGTGTCAAGAACAAATCATCTTGTGGCAGTAGCTACTGTTACTTTATACCACTCATTCAGTCATTACAGACCTGTGGCTTCTTCCTCCCCTCCAAACATTTCAATACTGTCTTTGTATTTTGCACCCTCGTTGATAAATAAAAGTAACAGATCGATAGTCAAAGAGACTTCACAGATCTGACAAGTGAGCTTTGTTTTTAAGATCCAGAATCTCCCATATAGAACACCTCTCAAATAAAGTTCCAGCAATTCCTGACGAGGTTACAGAGAATTGACTGTGTCAGGCACTGTTCTAGGCACTGGAGACAAAAGACAGAATTGAGAGAGCAGGTCTTTGACCTAACGGAACTTACGTTATAGTGTGGGGAATACGGACAAATGTAAATAACACATAAGTGTGTGTGCATGCGCATGCACATTGCTAACATTTTAAAGAGAAAACATAAACAAATGCGGTGATATATTAGATAGGGTGGCCGGGGAGACTTCTGAGAAGCACTGGCATTTCAACAGAATGAATGAGATGAAGGCAGCATCCTGATGAATGTCAGGGCTCAAAGGAAGGTGTGAAAGAAAGAAGAAAGGGAAGAAAAGAGGTGGGCAAGAAAATAAAAGAGAAAGAAAAACAGACCATACTTCTTAAAGTGTAATGATGTAAACCCCACTTTCCTTCCAATACAAAGCCTGAGCTAAAATTATTAGGAAAAATGCATATTTTTAAGATGTCCATGCCTTTTCTACGATAATAAGCCAAGAAGTTAATAACAGAATATTATGGGAAATGAAAGGGTATTGGATATCGGCAGAGGATGAACTTTTGTAAAATTCTCTTAAAGATTATCTGCCGTAACTGCCATGCGTAAGAGGAGGCTGTTCTCACGCCCAGTCAAACGGCGTGCTGCTGAACGTAAGTGCCCTTCAACCACGGGTCAGGTGCAGAAGACGCCCTGTGTGTCTGGGATGGAATACTATGCAGTCACAACAAAGATGAAACATTCCCATTTGTGACAACGTGAATGATCCTGAGAACCTCATGCGGAGCAAAATAAGTCAGATAGGAAAGGACAAGAACCATACGATTTCAGTCATGTGTGGGATATAAAACAAAAAGCAACAAATGAACAAACAAAAAGAAACCAAGCTCATAAATACAGACAACAAAATGGTAGTTAGCAGCATCTTCTCCCTGGTAAGGGCAGGGTAAAATGGTAAAGGGGGTCAAATATGAGGTGATGAAAGGAAACTAGACTTTGGGGGGTGAGAACACAACTGAATACATAAATGATATAAAATGGTATGCCTGAAACTTGTATAATAACATTATTAACCAATGTTACTCCCGTAAATGAAACATAAAAACATAAAGAAATAAAATGTAATGTCAGAGGAAAACAAGAATTTACATAAAAAGAATATTTGTGAATGTACATGTTACATATAACATATGGTATATGTGTTATGTGTACATGTGTTAAATATTCACTATTTCAATTCCGTTGTGAGTGTTGCACTATGTAGATCGAAACATATGCTCTTAAATTTTTTGCGACTATGGATATACTGTGTAAATCAAATGTATACCTCACAGACTTTTTATATTTATGTATTATTTATGGCGAGGTTTAAAGGGCACCTTGGCCATGAAGTTCTCCTTAGAAAGAGGTATTCTCTGCAATACCGGCCGCACGTGTCTCCTCTGCTTTCCTACTGAGGCTCGTGTTTCTGCATGTTTAACAACGCTTAGCATTGCATGTCCTGAACATGGTAAATGCTAGAATCAAGTGAAAAAAAATACGTTATTCTAAGTAGTAAGCATTTCTAAAGGAAGGTTGTGCTATGATTATATGTGTGCATGTTTGAATGTGTACCTTTGAAATAAAACGTCTCCACATGCACGGAGTAAGATATCTAAAAGTAGACTCTGTAACTTATACCTCCTCGGGAACATGTCATGTAAAGGAAATTTTGTTGCAGAAGAAAAACCTCTGATTTCACAAGGGTGGAAGCAGGAGGAAGTTGTTTCTGAACCTGCACGGAGGAGAATTAGATCACTCCACCGCGAACACTGGGGCCGGTTTGGGAAGCCGTGGCGCGCAGAGCTGGACGAGCGGGACTCACCACCATCTCGTTGAGCGACACCCAGCAGTCGGGCGGGAAGTCCTGCAGCAGCGGCACCAGGAACTGCAGGCAGCCGTCCCAGTGGCAGAGCAGCAGCATCATGCCGATGAGGTTGAAAATCCGCACCACGGCGCTGGCCAGGTCGTACGTCATGTGGAAGATCTGCGGACACACAGACGTGATCAACTCTGACAAACGATGTTTTTGTAAAAACTCAAGAACGCCACCAATGTCAGTACTCATTGACATGATGGAGTAGAAGCTGCGATGTACTACAATTGGAGAAGGACTTTTACAAAGAGAAACAGAATTACATTTCTGCGTCTTTACTCAGCATGACAACCAACCGCAGAGAGGCCGTGAATACATTACATGCAGGCTCATGTTTCAAAAACGTCGGTTTTGCCAATTGTTTTCATTGACTGTTCTTCCGAGCATTAACACGAATGTTAAATCTGCTTTAGAACAAGGTAGTAAAATTGGAAGTGATGGCCACCCATTTCTCTGTGTCTCATTCCTTGTTAAGTTAATGGATTTACTGAAGGGCAAAAAAAAAAAAAAAGCTAAGGACTAACAATTATTAACAAGTAGAGTTTAATTGTAAAACATACAGTACAATTAATAATTAACTGCAGTTAACTTTTAGTTGTATTGCATATATCGAATAATGACCTTTGAGATAACAGTTCCCTGGATTTGGTTAAAAAACAGTTGTGCAACAGTTTTTTTGTTTGTTTGTTTTTAAAGATTTTATTTATTCAATTTTAGAGAAGGGAAGGGAGGGAGAAAGAGAGAGAAACATCAATGTGTGGTTGCCTCTCATGTGCCCCCCACTAGGGGCTTTGCCTGCAACCCAGGCATATGCCCTGACTGGGAATCGAACCCAGCGACCCATTGGTTTGCAGGCCAGCACTCAATCCACGGAGCCACACCAGCCAGGGCTGTGCAACAGTTTTTTAAAAACTAAAATTATTTCCACTTATATTATTTGTATAATATAGGCTACTGTTTCCTATGAATCTTTTTATTGATACTTTCATGAGCTTAACATGGCTAAATACATAGACACCACACCCTCAGATACTCAGAATCACATTTTGTATAATTCGCCAGAAGAATAGTCTATTTTTAAAGTAAGAAGAACAGGTATTGCAAAATTATCTAAAAAATAGAAAAATGTCCCCCAAAACATACATGTTGATTTAGAAGCCACATATTTGTAAGGGAACACCTGCAATTCTTAAGAGATGCTGACTGAGGTGCAGAGAGGGAAATCACAGGACCGTGGAGTTTTACTGCTATAAAATCACCACATCTGTCTTCAGTTAAATGCTTTCCACTTTGACACATTTGTATTCGTCATTCATTCGTTCTTTCAGCAATCTTCCTTTTGATACAGTGATTGTAGTGAACAAAAAAAATCTTGCTTTATGTACACACTGGTCTGAATTCCTTTCAGAAGTAAGTAAGTGCGGGGCTCTAGGTTTAAAGGCAACAGCTTATGTACTTCGATTTTCGGACAGCTGGACCCATAATTTATTAAGGCACTGAGAATTTTATTTTCTTCTAAGTTATTTTTTAGTTTGTTTTTGTATTTGGCAAATGCACAGGAAAGTCCTTGTGATGTTACTGCCTGCGACATTTCTCGGCCACTGAGTTTGTACATGGAAATTATATTAACATTTTCATTGATAAGTTCTCCTTAAAAGCAATACAGTAAAACATAATTAAAAAGTCTCTACTATTAGCCCTGGCTGGTGTAGCTCAGTGGATTGAGCGCAGGCTGGGAACCAGAGGGTCCCGGTTCGATTCCCAGTCAGGGCACATGCCTGGGTTGCGGGCCAAGTCCCCATGAGGGCCATGTGAGAGGCAGCCGTACATTGCTGTTTCTCTCCCTCTCTGTCTCGCTCCCCTCCCCTCTCTCTAAAAAAAATAAATAAAAAATAAAATCTTAAAAAAAAAAGTCTCTACTATTAAAGTAGAAAAAAATCACCATGGATTTAATTTTTTGTGTTTAGTAATAGAATTCTATATTCATGCCCAAGTATTTCCTGCCAAGATAGTTCCATGTCTTTGGGGGAAGTATTGTATTGTTGAAAAATAGGGTAAAGTTACAGAATATAAACTTCTGGATCAAACAAGAAATGAATCACCTTTCCACCTGCTTCTCTGAAGTAAACAGTGACGAGCAGAAACTCTCCACCCAAGTCAGCAAACGAGAAGCACACAGGCGGCGATCATCGCCCAGTTACCAGGCGGCAGAGCGCGACCCGGGATGCTACAGAGGACGAGGGCCGGTCTCAGTAAAGTGAATGTAACGAATTTTCTACTTTGTTTTTTATTAATTAGACTTTCTTTGTGAAATCTTAAGGTGAATTAAGATAAAATATGCTAATATTCACCCATTCCTTTAGGAAAACCCTACTGCAATATTTTCCAGAGAAACATAACCGCTATTTTTATAAAGGACTTTATTGGAGAAGTAAAGTCTTTCATAACATACTAGAATCTTCCTTTTTCTTTCTTTCTTTCTTTCTTTCTTTCTTTCTTTCTTTCTTTCTTTCTTTCTTTCTTTCTTTTTTCTTCCTTCCTTTCTCCATGTGATTACTGAGCCCCTATCGTATCATGGTTGTATTATGACAGAACAAAAGCTAGAATTAAGCCTCTCCTCTCCCCCATTTCCAGTCTCAACCTCACGATGCTAGTTTACAACATTAGTCCGAGATTTATATACTAAGTCTACTATAGAGAATGCTCAGCAATAACTCAGTAATAGAGAGTGCTCAGTGATAACCCGCATGGCTAATTTCACAGACAGTCTCCCCCTTGGTCTTTTAACATTATAGGTTCAAACGTGATCTCACTTTACAGAGCTATCTCAAAATCTAACTTTAGAAGAGGAAGAGCAAGTTGGCTCTTTTAATACTGGTTAGTATTAGAGGCTATTTTCAAAAGGTCAAACTCACGTGCGTCCATCCTGATTTATCTCTCTGAGAGAAGAACATGATAAAGTACGTAGCGGTAATTTAGATGCAGACGTACATGACTGTGTGTCGTTCCGGGGACCAATCTGGTTGTCACTTGAGCTGCTATAATTCATCATCCACTCTGACGTGCACAGTCATCCCATGGAACCAGTGCTGGAATTATTAACAGTCCTGCTGAAACCTTGCTCACGGGATATTTGGATTGAGAAGACTATTTTTTTTATGGAGCACATACATCTGTAGAGAGACATGCTAACCCAAGAAGTAATATCTGGTTTAATTTACACACTGCCACAACTTCTTATTGTCCAGGGCAGCTCGTAGTGAAAAGCTAAGTGCAACTTCATTCAACTTCCGGGTCAAGCAGACCATACCACTGATTAATTAATATTTTATGGGAGTTTTTTTTTTCCATCTACAAAGTGAACATCCTTGAGTAATACATTTCTGTCTAAATCAATTATTTAATACTATATCCTGCAAACACGACTTCACACAGAAATAACATCATAGATGACACTCAGTAATTGCTAAATGGGTGAATAAGAATATCACAGGCATGCAACAGTAATAGCATAAGTAATCTCTTCTGATCTTAAGAGTGGGAAGCTTTTGCTTCTGTGTGTTAAATCAGAGAATTAAAATGAATAATTTTCGATCTTCCTAGTGATCTGACTCAAAACCTGATTTGAGTTCTCAGGGTGTAAATAGCAGAAAGGTCATTCTGACCATTAGCAATATGCTTTTAAGTGGGGGGGGGGTGAGGGGCAAAGGGGGGAAAATTGGGTCAGTTGCAAATACCATAAACAATAAAAATGTTCAACTTTCAAAAATATGATTTTAAGTGTCGACTGAAAAAATTAAAATAGAGTCAACTGAAAAAAATTAGAATAAGTTTTCTTTGATTTTATTTTCATCAAAATCTAAACAGTAAATCATGTCGGTGGAAGGCCTGTGCTTTGCATTGTCCAGCTCCAGACACTGTGTTGTCCACAGGACCCCAGTGGGAGGGAAGGTCGGACCACAGATGCCCCTCAGTTTTTTTTACACCGTGATAGTTCTAGAATTCTGCTCATATGGAGCCTAATAACTCCAGAGAGGACAGCTAATCAGCTTTCCAAAACTAAGGAATGCTCTGATTAAGATAATTTGATTTAGAATCCCCAATCCTGCCCTAATATTTGCAGAATTGTTCACCAGATGTATAATGTTTTTGTAATATTTTCCCAGGAGCAATGCATGTTCCATTCTGTTTCCAAAAAGGCCCAGTCCCAAAATGCTGTATGGAAGATATTCATAAATCAGCTGAGTTCTTTTCAAATGCTTCCACATTCTTTCCTATACACTGATTTCAGGTGTCTCTCACGCTAATAAACCGGCTGTGAAATCAGTGGGCCCTAATCAAACCTAAACCATTTAATCTCCTTTGTTTTACTTAACCACAAAAATTGTCAAGAGCAATTTAATACTTTTCATAGCACACAGTGATCTGTCCTTAGTCTTTGACCTCACAGACAGGGACCATTCATAGGCTAGATGCTTCTATAACCTCCATATTTATTCTGGGCTTCTAACACACCTTCAGTATGCTTTACGAAGCAACATGAAGGAAATCAAAGGGGCCAGAAATGCCTCTTTTGACAAAGAACATTGATGTTTAAGGTGTAAAACAAGGTCGAATTTTTTGGTCCTCTTTATGAATCCGCACCTGCATAACCTGACACATCTTTTAGGTGAAGTGTGTACACGCGGCATCGGCAAGAGTACAAGGACACCAGCATTTAGGTGCGCAGTCTGTTTCACAGCTAACGTATATTCAGATTCAATGTGTCCCTATCTTATCAACAATGAAATCTATATTTTAAGAGACCTACTGCACCTTCTGCAATTCCTCCCTTGAAAATGATCCAGGTTATCTTATTAGGCTTTTGGCACAAAGTGTAGATAATACATTATTTGAAGGTTTTACTCGGTGTATGAGAGAAGAGCACTCTTCACAGTAATATCTTTTAACACGGACCGGTGACTGCATTCTTTGGACTAATTTTGTTAGTCCCCTACTCAGTCTGGGATCTCAGTAGGAATGGCCAGCCCATACCTTTAGAAAAGTCAGCCCCCTGGGCCTCTCATCTCTAGGAGCGCCTGCAAATGGTCCAGATGCAATGGTCCACTGCCCAACCTGGCACACCTATCGTCAGAGCCTCAGGCTGGTGGGTCCTTTTCTCCTGGCTTCTTCTTCCCATTGTCCCTTCCAAAACTCCCCCTCCATTATCTACTAACTATCCACACCCTCAGCCTTGTCATAAAATCCCTCCCCTCCTTCTGTGCTGTCCCTGAGACACGTGAGTCCTTCCCACTCCCTCCCCACAGGTGCAGTCTCTCCGGTAGCTTTCTCAAAAAGAGTCGGTTCGGTTCTTTCATATTTATAAGCCTTAGGTTCTGATGGAAGTGCCCTCATTTCTCCATCTCCCCTTTGCACGTTCAGACAGCTATTTGTCTAGCTGCATATAAAAAATTGTTTTCTTTAGTGTTCCTTCTATTTGGCTGTTCCACCCGTAACTTAACCTCCTTTCTGGCATTTAACAACCTCTTGGTCTCCACCCACCACACGTCTCCATTTATTAAGGACTCTGTATTTTTCCATTGCCTTTTCTCCACAAAACGTCAACTTCTGATCAATCAAAACAGACACCGTCTATTCCTGAGCCGCTGAAGATGACAGGCGAGAAAACAGTGGATTGTGGCTATGAAATTTTTACAGGATAGCAACCTTCTCTGAGGCCCTCAGCAATGATCTCCTCCTAACACCATGCATTCAATTTTTTTTTCTTTCCACTCCCCCAAAAGCCATGACTATTCCGCTCAGTTTTAGCTTCAAGTTTTACTTTTTCTAGAGGAAAGTGACATTCTTATGTTTAAATTTCCTCAACTCTGTCCTCCCATTCCTTCAAACAAACTTACATCTACAGCTTTTCTTACTGTTTTTTTTTTCCCTAAGTCCCAAAAGAATACATGTCTTCTATTCAAAACAAATCCCTACCAATCTCTTGATAGGAGCCTGAACTTCATCTCCTCCAGGAACCCAGACAATTAGAGCTGAGCGCCTCAGTCTCTGGTGAAGACCAGCTCTCTCCTCTGTCCAGAGTAGACAGAAAAAAACTTTTGTAAAACACAGCATAAATGAATTACTATAAAAATAGAATTAAATAAAAGACGTAATACTAGCCTACTGATTAGATTGTTGGATGTGGTAGCAAAATCAAATTGCTATAATTACTTAGTTACTTTTTTGTCAGAATCACTGGCTTCTATACTAGCTTTACCCCAAATACTTAGAAATAATAAAATCTCTCAAATCCTCAAAAGCATTTAAATTGAAAAAGAATCTTCATTTCCTTTCTGGTCCTCTCAGTTTAGCTTCTCGGAAAACCTCTCCTCACTGGAACTTGGGGACAGAGAAGGAGCTGGCCCACCTGTGAGCGGCAAGAGGCTCTCTCTCCACAGCTACATGTTCAAGCACAATCTGGCGCATGACTTGATTCCCCAAAGGGCGCACTGTCGTACCTTCCCTGAGCCTCTGTCCCTCTCCCCCTTCACACATCTGTGGGGAGTGTGCAGACATTTAAGGGTGACTTCATTTCCCCAAATGGCGGAGTGGGGGAATAACTTAAATACACACACACACACACACACACACAACTATTTTGAGCATCCTTTTTGAAATGGCACAAATATCATTTTTAAAAGATTTTATATATTTATGTATGTATGTTTAGAGAGAGGGAAAGGGAGGGGAAAAGAAAGGGAGAGAAATATTGATGTGAAAGAGAAACATCAATTGGCTGCCTCTCACACGCACCCCAACCAGGGACTGAACCCGCATCCCAGGCATGTGCCCCGACCAGGAATCAAACTGGAGAACTTTTGCTTTGTGAGATGATTCCCAGCCAACTGAGCCACACTGGTCAGGTCTGGCACAAATATCCTGTCCTTGGGACTCTAAAGATACATGTGATCCCAGGACTTTGTAGTAAACTAAACAGCACTTAGACAGTTTAACAGCTATAGAGACAAATGTGCTAGTTGTCAATCACAGCCGTTAAAGTACAGCTGATTTGTGCATGTGATTTTGACTATGTCTACATATTTATTTAACAAACGTATATGTATGCATAAAATTTAAAAAGCAATTTTAGATAATTTAGTTGTAAAAAAGTTTGTTACATTGCTTAACTAGCTTTGCCCTTGACTATTGGACTCTATGACTGTTTCATTACTTTGCTACTGTATAATCTATCAGCCATTTCTAATCATACATATTTTCACAGAAGATTTTAATTCCAAATCCTAAACATTTAGGAAAAGTACGTCTTTAGGCAAAATCACTCTTCATTTAGCTTTACTAGTCTGAGAAAAAACAAAGACCATGCATTAGTAAAGAAATAAAAGAATTGGAAAATATTATGGCATGAATCTTTCAAATATTTTTAGTGGGAAACAGTGCCAGGGAGCAGTGACCAGGTAAAGTGTGAAGGCACAGCTGTGGGCACTGGGAGGCACCATCCTGGTGGGACAGAGCCGACGCTCTGCAAATATTTCTCACCCACCACAGTTATGCACCTGACCATGAATCTGTATAAATCGGTCACGCACGATGCTCATGAGAACCTAACTCATTTGTCTTTGAATTTCAAGTTGATATCAGTCAAGTACTGAGAAATGCTCACAAACAAATATGCTGATAACAGCTTGCATTTTGTTAACTGAACATACCCAAATCTTCACATCTATTTTAGAAAAATAGAGTATCTTCACAATCTATTTGAGAAAAATAGAGTATCTCATTTGAACTTCCACGAGGACAGTGTGGTGGAAAAGAACATCTGTGTACTGGAGAATGTCCCAGAAAAAGGAAAGAGCAGCATGGCCCCCATGCCATGATTTACCTTAGGAAGCCGCTTACACCCTGGAAAAATCAAATTATGAAGGAATATTGAACGTGGCTTTACAAAGAAGAGCCTTTGATGGATAAGTACTCTGGAAAAATGGAAATTTCTTAAAATTAAACTATTCAAGATCATTGTGTATTCTTCTATTACAAATTTCCAATGGCTATAAATGTAGACAATATACGCAAATTGTGCAACTACTGAAAGATTTAAATGAGGAATAAAAAACACATTTTGTGATGCATCTTTGAACCTTTAATGATGCCTGTGTGAAGGCTATTTGATGCTGACCACGCACTTAATTTCAGGATGAAGTCAGCACTAAAACATTGATTTAATAAATAGAATTACTTTTTCTGAAACTCTTCTTCGGCAAATCATATCTTGAAACCTCAAAGTAGAAATTTAAAGTTTTCAAAATAGAAAATGTAATAATCTTGTTCCTTGCCTAGTACACAGTAGAAAATGATAATTAAGAAAACAATCAGAAGCAGCGACGTAAGTGTGTGTGACTGCGCATTTGTGTGTAGGAAAAAAACGGTAAAAAAAAGCAAATAACCACATTAGCATTATATTCTGAATTCTGTATAGCTTTTGCAAATGAATTTCAATGACATTTCCATAGTATTGTGTCTTTTGGAGAGGATTCTGGAATAATCCATTTTAGACATAACATATTGCTAATAATAGTCTCATTTGTATTTTCCTAGTTTCATGTAAATCTTTTGCTCACTCCCTTTTGTGTAACTGCTGTCTCATCAGATTTATGTTACATGCTCCAATAAGTACAAATTTAGTTATCTCTGCATTTTGAGCTACAAATAGTATAATTATTTTAGTTTTGGTTACTAGTTCATTTCCTCAGCATAGAAAATAATCACAAGAATTCATGCTCTTTGAAGGGCAAAAATACACCATGTAATAATGGTATGGAGAAATGGACCTAACTTAGAAAGAACAGATATTTTACTCTGGAGACTTCATCTCATCAATTTGTACTTTAAAATTCATTTAAATAAAGAATGCTCTTAAAACAGAAAGATAATTCAGTCTCCAAGTTCTGGTGACTGAACTATCAAATCAAACAAAGCAGAGGATGCTTGACTTATTTTATATATTCTGCAAATTATTTTCTTGTAGATAGTATCATACCTATATTTTTTTCAATAAGTATCTATTAAATTGCTTTGAAATTACCAAGCAAGAGTATGCCATATTTTCCATTCCATTCAGATATAATTCAGAAAGAATTTTTGCACTAATCCTTGGTTAACCAAACTATTAAACTGTCTGCAAGACATGCATAAAATGCATAATACATTTTGTTAGTCTCTTGCTAACATATTTTTAAAATCTACCCCAAATATTGTTATGTCTTCTATTTCCTATTAATTCTGTGAGAAAGAATCCATGCTGAGTTTTTGGTGTCACATTCAGAAACTTGGTTAAGTTCACAAGTAACAATAAATGTTTGGCATCTCAACTATTTGTTTTTTTTTTTTTTTTACTTAAAAGTACTGAAAATTATAGTGTTTGTAGGGTGATAAAAATTCTTAAACTTATTCATAGGCATTTTCATGAAATATTAAATTGCTAACTATATATTTTTAAATTTTTAGCAATTATTTTGTTAATATTAGGGATAAATATAGTTAACATGAAATAAAACAGCACTAAATAAATAATTTTGTCATGAGAGAAATTTAAAAATTGCTTGCTGGGGAAACATATAACTAGAAACCAGCAGACGAGAGTTCCAGTCCCGACTGTGCATTACTCAGTTTTCGAAAATTCCCCCTCGCTTTTCAATCAAAAGAAAGGAGATGCAGCTAATGACATTCTACGTATATTTTAGAAATAAATAAGTACCGTTTTAAAAAATGAAAATACAGGGGCGCCAGCACGCACACGGAAATTGAAAGATAAACCAGAGGAAAAACACTATTTCATATAAACCAATTTCCCTAAACCTTTGTTAAGAAAACAAATTAAATAAATAAAACATAATAACAAAGCTAATCCGAATATAAATGTGTGACAAAATAAAATGTAGTAGATAAGTAAAACACCATTGTATTTGGACAAATTGCACAATATCTTTCTGAACAACATTCTAGAAAGGTCACATGCAAACCAGCACGTGGCCCCAACTGCTTGCAGGCACCAGAAGTGGCGAGAGAAAGGAAAGCTCGCTTTGCAAACAGCTGCTCAGATGAAAATAATGCGCCTTCATCATCTGTGGTCCAGGCCATCAGAATTACATCATGCACTGGCATGCCTTCTTGCTGGCTGCAGGAGACGGTCAAGTTTGAAACGCTAATTTATTTGAGTGGATTTGTGTCTGCGATGCTGGTTCACTGTCTTGGCAAATGCTTTCTGAAAGAAGCTGCTAAGTGTGTGCTTTGGGGTATAAGGCTGGGAAAACAGAACTTCGATTTTTAGTGAATCAACCACACATTGTGACAGTTGATAAAACCATAAGTAAAAAGAAAAGGAAAAAGTCCTACTATGATTATAATCTCCCAAAAAGAAACCAAAACTTAAAAAATAAACAAGTGTTGCCCGGCTGGTGTGGCTCAGTGGATTGAGCACAGGCTGGGAACCAGAGGGTCCAAGTTCGATTTCCAGTCGGGGCACATGCCTGGGTTGCAGGCCAGGTCCCCAGTGGGGGCCATGTGAGAGGCAACCATACATTGCTCTTTCTCCCTCCCTTCTCCTCTCTCTGAAAATAAATAAAATCTTTAAAAAAATAAAAAAATAAAAAATAAACAAGTGTTGGCGAAGTTGCTAGCAACCCTAGAAACCTTTAAAACTTGATCTATTGGAAAATGTCATGCTGTCAGACTCACTAATGGGACACCTTCCAGACTAAATGTGCATTAGAATGCTCCACCAGTTCAGATCATTGTGCACCTAGAGATTTGAAAGCAATGAAAATCCATAATTATCAGAATTTTTATAAGAATTATATGAACTGACATATATGGAAGGAGCCCTAAAAATAAAAAAAAAAAAACTTTTGAATATGTTGGGTTTATCTTATCACCAAAACCTGTCGAACATTGACTCTGTGCAGAATACAATGTTAGGCACTCAACTTTTTAGGGTTCATGGTTCCCCCCAACTACACACTCACTCTCGCTTTCTTCTCCAGAGCCCCCCGCCCCCCCAGCTGCCATAAGCAGTACTCATTTTTCTCTAGACACGCTGCGGAGCTACCACAACTGTTGTTGCCTTTAATATGTCTTGTAGCCACCACACCAACTCTGCGTTTACAGTTTTATTCAGGGTGGTAGTCGCCTGGGGCAGGACTACACCCCCTAATCCCTTTAAAAACAGCTTGTTTGAGGAAAAACAAAGGACTCAGGGACCTGGACAACAGTGTGGTGATTGCTGGGGGAAGGAGGGGATAAGGGGATTAAATAGTAATGGAAAAATATATAATAAAGACTATATATTAAAAATAAAAATAAATGAAATAACTAGATTACATAAAATTAGAGAAAACAGAGGAAAAATTTTAGTTCATTAAATTTATTTTATTTTATTTTTTTAAAAGATTTTATTTTTATTTATTTTTAGGGAGAGGGGAAGGGAGGGAGAGATGGAGAGAAACAGCAATGTATGGTTGCCTCTCACATGGCCCTCATGGGGACCTGGCCCGCAACCCAGGCATGTGCCCTGACTGGGAATCGAACCGGGACCCTCTGGTTCCCAGCCCGCACTCAATCCACTGAGCTACACCAGCCAGGGCTCATTAAATTTTTTTCAAAAAAGCAGCTTGTCTGGTTACAGAGTTGTCGATTAAAGATCATTTTCTCCAGATAGATGAAGACTTGACTCCATTCCTTCTAGCATCTAGTGAAACTGTATCTTCCCACGAATATAGGTTCGATCTATTTGGTAAAAAAGAACATACGAGGAGTCCCACATGGGGATTAGTGACAAGTGCCTATATTCCCCCGTCTGTGTGTGCAGCGGCTGAGAGGGGTGATGGGTGATCACACGCAGAGCTCTCCCGCTGTCCTCAAATGAAGCTCCTTCTGTGCCCGGCCTCCCGCTCAGCTACGCTCTGCATCGCGCCTCTGACTCCAACTCCAAACGTCTCAGGGGGTCCACTGTGCAGCCCGCTCTCCCTCCTGCAGACCCTTTTGTAGCCTATTCCAGAGTGTGGACTTCTCTCCTGGGTCAGCTTGCATTCTGCTCCCTTCCGTGTTGGATCTTTTAAAATTTCTGAGCATTTTCTTGTATCAGTAAGAGTCCTCTGCTCTTATTCCCTTATCTTTTGTAGATACATTCCTTTATTTGCTTTGATTCTTTAATTGTGCTGGAGGCTTAGGAGGGTCCAAAAGCCCACATAAGTGTCCTATCTGTCTTCTTACAACGCACCCCTTCCCGATCATTTTACACCCTATTATAAAAAGACTTATACAACTCCAGTTCATAACTTCATGTGCTCGCTGAACTAATCAATTTGTTCTAATGAGCTGTCGATCTATTCAAGTGTTAAGGAGTCACTGCTTAAATTAGTTTCCAACCTCTAAGTTACTCTCCCCAAATAATTCTCCCTGTAAATAGTTTATGTTTATATTTTGAAATAAAAGTTTCTATTTCAAACATTTATATTTCCAAATAAATTCAGAATTGCTTTGTCAAGCCACTCTCCCATGTTTGAAATCATGCTGGCCTTTGTTAACCAGTTTACTTCATTAATTAATTAATCTCTATCATTATTTTTAACATTATTAATCACCTCACATCAGCAACCTCCAGTCTCACTTTCCTTGAAAATATAGTCTACTTGGTGTCCAGAATTATCATTCTATAATTCAAACTTGATCATGAGACTTCCCTGCTTAAACAGTTGTTAGATAGAGAATCTTTCTGATATCCAGATTCCTTGGCCTAATATTAAAAGGGCTTTTGTGACATGCCCTTTGTCTACCATTTCACCGTCACTTACCACCCTCCTCCGTAGGTATCCCATGCTTGGGCCACACCACACTCGTGACGCCTTTTATGCAACGTGATTGATCAGGGCCTGGATCCACCTGCATATTGTTCTCTCTTGATATGATGCCTTCCATCCTATCCCTTTGCTGACGGATGACTGTACAACTTGGCTCAAACATTGCTTCCTCAGCAAAGACTTATCTGACCTCTTCAGAGAGAAATTAAGAGCTTCCTCCTATAGGGCCTAATCCATAACTCTATAAAAGTGTTCAATGCTTGGCTATAATTATGTGTTTGCATATCTCTGTTTGCAGATAATTATGTGTTTGCATAGACTGTGAGCCCCTGTATTTACAAAGCAGGTACTTAGCCCATGTTTTCAAAATAGAAGTGAACAAGAGAGAAGGAAGAGAGTGGGGGAAGAAGGAAAGAAGGAAGGAAGGAAGGAAGGAAGGAAAGAAGGAAGGAAGGAAGGAAGGAAGGAAGGAAGGAAGGAAGGAAGGTAGGTAGGTTCTGGCTTAGAAACAAGTGGTACATTGTTCTAAATGGAAATCTATGGGATTATTATATATTTTTCCAAATACTCTTTGTGATAACAGAATGAAGATTGTAATTTAAAAAGAATCCTAATCTTTGACCTGCAGTGAAATAAATTTATATACCATAAATTCTAGAATATCTGTCATCTTTGTCATTCCCTGGTTACATGACCAATGTTCATATAATTTTATCATTGTAGTTCATACTTATTCAATCTTTTTAGCACCAAAACTCTTACCACACCTTTTTTTCTGTCTAGTTTATATTTTTCAGTGTCTTATTCTTACTGAACTGGGTTTTTTTTTGGGGGGGGGGGGGTTGAGACAGCTAGTCTTTGCAAAGTCCTATTTCCTCCCATTTTTTCTCTCTATTCACCATCACTTCCTTACCCAGTCTGACACAAAATCCATTATTTCAATAGATGTTTTATCAAAATTGTCAATTCTCTTCTCTGTTGCATTCTCGTGGCGATAGTCTCTTTCAAGACTAACTGTCCGCATTCTCACTCCTTCCTGTACTTGAGCTTCTACATACCGCTAGAGGGTACCCCACAACTGCACGACCAGCGCGTGGTTTTAGCATCAGCTGGGTTCGAACACTGGTGAGTGAGACGGATGGGCGTGCTCCATGAAAGCACGCATCTGATTCTCCAGGGCAGCTAGTTCAAACTTACCGAGTCTCCCAAAATCTACCTCCCTCGCCTGCTCACCTCAATCACGAGAATGTATCTAACTTCCAATTGACTGAGAACCACACTGTCATGTACAGACTTGTCCATCCATCCTTTCTCCTTCTGACTTTGGAGCGTGATATACCTTTCTGGAGCATTTTGTACTTCGGAGCGGGATGTCTCGCTGACATCCCAAGTTTTCTCTGCTTTATCTCGCCAATTCCTCAGTGCTCTCTCTTCATCAGTTATATCCTGTCTTCCTCAGATTCTTCTTCTCTATGTTTTCCCTCTTCAGCATTTAAGCATGCTTGCATCTCTCCTAATGGTACACTGAACGTATATTCCTTTCCATCCACTTTAGTGATATCTAGTTCTCTCCTTAACTATACTAAAATGTTTTTTAAAATTCTATACTTTTTTACCCTATATTTGACGTTTAAACATCTTGTACCCTGGTGCTGCCTACCTGTCAACTGACAATGTCCATGATCGAACGGACATACCTCCACACTGCTGAACACAATAAGCAATTGCAGGCCTCATGTGCTCGATCTTCCTTACATAGTCACCTGGTTGCACATACTCCTCCTGGCACCCCACGTTCTGTTTCTGGGTACGATTTTCCTTCTTGCTGCTTGTTTACTCCCATTTCTCTGGTCAGTTATATGCAGTGCCCTTAAGATGCGCATTCTCTGCTCTCTCAGGTTCCATGCAACACATTCTCTTTGAGCCACTTCCATGTCCCTCACATCAACGATTACGTATAATCAGGGACTCCATTACCTTACCTCACTTCTACAGAAGATAACCCTCTTAATTTTAAAACCCACAGTCAAGTCACTCAGGAGAAGTGCCAAACTATTAAACTCTGCCACCCTCTACATCCTAGCTGAATTCTGTGCAGAGACTAACACATATCAAGCCTCAAGGTAATTTCTCACCAACGTTGTAATGTTAGACTGATTCTGTTCCTCACCCTCCACACTCAATTAGTAACACATTCTATACATCTCCCTTCCTGTGTAAAAGTCCTGAATTACAAAGTCCTTAATTTGGACAATACCCTTTTTCACATGCGTAATTTCAAAGTTTCCTACATTTTTCTATGTCTCTGGATTTGCCCTCCTCCACCCTACAAGTAAAGTTTTTCTTTTTTTCTAAAACACAAATAGGATGAAGCTACTTTCCTGGTTAAAAATCTCCAACAATACTCTATTAAATCCAGGATAAAAGTCAAAATGCCCAGTGTAACATACATGGTCCTACATAACCTGACCACTCCTTATCTCTTAAGCCTTATCTACATCCCTTTCTCTTAACCTCTACATTATGAAATTTTATGATCCTGTCTTCCTGTTCTCACCATCAAAATATAAACTTAATGGGGAGGATCATATCTAACTCTTAACCTCTCAAGGTCTTTGGCACAGGGTTAATTGTGATAAACATATGTTGAATAGTTGTGTGATAAGGTGTGTGAAATCTATCACTTGTTAATATTAATTCAATTTCATGTTCATATAAAATAAATGCTTGCAAACATTGTCATCCAGGTGCCAATTACTAAAAAATAAGAAAGCAATTCTAAGGAAAAAGAATGAAGCCAGAGGTATCACACGACCTGATTTCAAATTATACGACCAATGTGTGGTAATCAAAACAGCATGGTATTGGCAGAAAAATAGACACACAGACCAATGGAACGAAATTCAGATGCTAGAAATAAAACCGTATGTACATGTGCAAATACTTTTTGACAAAGGAGCCAAAATCATACAATGGAGAAAAGAAAGCTTCTTCAATGAATGGTGCTGGGAAAATTGAAAAGCCACATGAAAAACAATGAAACTAGATTACAGTTTCTCCCCATGTACAAAAATGAATTAAAAAATCTAAATGATCTCAATGACTACAAGGTGGGGCAAAAGTAGATTCACAATTGTAAGTACATAAAACACAGAGTTTAGTCTTGTATTATCATTTATTAATTATTGTCTCATTTTCCATACACACAATACCTACTTTTGTCCTACCTTGTATTCATTTTCTAGTTAACTCCAGGAGAAACCGAAATCTGTTTCTTTTTTTTTTTTTTTGAGTATCAATAATGTTATAGTGGCTTACATAATAAGTACATAAAATAATCTAATGATTAATTAAATTTTGATTCTACATAGTGAGTATATGAAAACAGTTTTAATTATTTTTATGGTCATTGTCACATGTTCTATAACCATAAAATTGTCATTAAATAGAACTTGTTTTCTAGGTTGGGAATGCATGCTGTACTTGCAGAATTTTTGAGAAAAAATATTCATTTGAAAGAGACAGAGAGAGAGGAGGAGGAGAGAGAAGGAGATTGCTTTGTGGTTCCACTTATTTACGCATTCACTGTATGCATTTCTTGTATGCGCCTTGACTGGGGATCAAACCCACAACCTTGGCATATTGGGACGATGCTCTAACCAACTGAGCTAGCTAGCCAGGACCAGTATTTTCAAAATATTGCAGGAATGGTAATATTCTCTTTAATGATGTTGCAAACTGTCTTGAGTTTTTTAGATTACTTTAAATTAACCAAAATATTGGTCTCCTCTGATATTGAATTTGACAACATGAACTCCAGTATATTTTCCAGATCCCTTATCAATTTGAGCTAACAGGCTAACCCTAGCCTGAGCCAAAATACACTCTAAAAAAGGGGAAATGTGGACTTATTTTATTGGGTTGGTACAATTTAAACTCAATAGAATTCAGTATTTCTGACAAGTCCTAAACGGAGGAGTCCAAAAGGTTATTATCATTGTTATCTGGGCTTTCACCCAGAATTAAAACTCACAAATCACTGTCATGTTTTCTGCTAAATTCAGCATTGATTCTGGCCTCCACATTATTTCATTCTTTTGGTAAATTTATGTGGTATAAGAGTTAATAGAAGATAACTGTGTCTTATGCTTAGTAGTTTATTTAGAGAAACATGCATTTTCATTGAAGAACAACAATGGTGAAAAGTTTTATATCTACCTCTGTAATTACACTTCTCTAACCCCCTTTTCTAATTCTCATGAAAAAGAATCAGCATTTCCTAAAGGAAAAGAAAAGTGCATTCAAGGGCCCAATTTCTGTGTCACACATACAGCAGGACAGGAATTCTAACACTTCTTAGGATTAAATTTTAATGAAAACATTTACAAAGAATTTTTGTTTAAGAGCAGCAGGTGAGAAAAGCTGCAGGACAACATTTTTTCCCGAAGGGACAGAAGTGCTCTCAAGGTCCCTATAGACGCGGTCATGCTTCATGTTCTCCTGAGTGTTTTCCCACCGTTGTTGCTATCCGTCAGCCAACCTCACAGATGAGCAGAGAGGATAGATGGGACTGTGTCCCTCCGCACAAATTCAGGTTAAATCCCTGGCCCCCAATGTGATGGGATGTGGAGATGGGGCCTCTGGCAGGTGCTTAGGTCCTGAGAGTCGAGCTTTACAGGGACAAACAAGAAGGTGAGCTCTCTCTCTCTCTGCCATGTGAGGATGCAGCAAGAACATGGTCATCTGTGAACAGATATCACATCTGACAGCACTCTGATCTTGAACTTCCTTCCCAGCCTCCACAGCTTTGAGAAACGAATGTCTTGTTTAAGCCACTCAGTCTATAGTACTGTGTTATAGCAGCCTGAACTGACTAGAACTGGGAGGTATTAATTTCACTGTTAATTTTCAAATCAGATGGGGCATATTCATTTAGCAAATTTGAATAAACTATATATGGATAAAATAAATCATGACTCTTTAAATATTTACCTGCCATGTTGTCAATGAGACTTTTCGATGAAACCATTATTGAGTGGTGTCTAATAAAACCAGTATTAATTGAATAGCATGCATTAGCGTGAAATATGTATGTTTTTAAGTATATATAAAATTACTTGAATTGTATGGTCAAATAGACTTGTCTCTCAAAGTATGTCAGAGCAAGGAGAGCAAGTTCAGGTCCAAAATCTAGACTAAGAGAGTCTCCAACCGAGTCAGATGGGATTGCAGGATCAGAAATGAACAGAGTGAGACTGTCGTTGTTGGAATATTAGACACTGAGAAGTGAGTGCTGAAATAGCTGAGCAGTAGAGAAGTTTGAAAGTAGATTCAGTACCAATACATCAGAGAGAAGAAGGCTTGGCCTCAAGGGGGACACACATTTTTTCAAATTATAAGAGAAAGCTTATTTAGAAAGTTACAGAGACAAAGCAGTGAGCCAGCTGGGCTGCGTGGGCTCAGGAAACAAGTTATGGAGGCAGAAGAAGGGTCCTTGGAGTTTAGGAGAGAGAAAAGCAAAGATAACACACCTGGAGGGAAGAAGAGGAAGAAGGAAAAGGTGTACCTAATCATAAAAATGGAGAAATCAATACTTACATTTTTATAAATAGTCTTTTCATGAATAATACATATTGGGTTTTTTCCCCATAGAAATGAATGTATTATTTATGGTTGTTGTAGGTTTCCTACACATATGAGTGACATTTAAAATTTCTATATTAAAATATTGTAGGTCAGGTTCTGGTTGCTAATATATCTAAAATATCTGCCTCTTAATTCACTAAATGCACTAAAGTTTACTCAACCAACTTGCTATGACTGAACAACTAGTGAACCATTTTCAACACTGCTTACAATGTTGCACTGAATCCCATCTCCAAGAGAAGAAAGAACAAGGATGACTTCCCTTGGCATTGCACACATGACCCTGAGTTGTCTAACTACCTCCTTGCCACCCAGTTTCACTCCTTATCATTCCAGATTTAAATCACCCACAGAAACTCATACCATTGACGTAGTTCATAGTATGATTGCTTTGTGAGATCACTGGAGTCTGTAAACAGGATGACTTCAATGCTGATTTATTTGTTACCTACTTCAAAGAAGAGATTCAAGGTCACTTACAACACTTGGCTAGGTACTAATGAAGTGCCGATGATTAAGTTCAGTGCAGCCCCAGGAACATTTATTCTCATGTAAGATAAGCTGTTGTTCCATTTATTAATTTGATTTAAGCAAGGGAATGCTAAAATTCAAATAACCCTAGAAAAATGTCTGGCACAAACACCCAGGTGAGGGGAGAACACAGGACCGTGGGGGCAGATAAGAAGCCTGGGGCACCACTGTAGTGACAGGCTACAGTCTCTAGAGTGTAGCAGGTAGCCTGGAGGCAGCTGTGAACTTGGTGTGCCTGCAGGTCACAAAATCCCCAAGGAGCAGAAGCTCACAGGGGAAGAATGTCAGCAGAAGTCAGCATCAGCTCTAGCATGTTCTCAGCGGTACAACCTGTGTACACAATGGCTATGGACCGGTCTAGTGTTTTAATATTTAAGTCAAGCATTACAATAGTTAAGTGTGTCAGTACTGAAGAGGTTTACTATTTAAATGAGGATTTCAAATCTTTTACTTAAATTTACACAAGATGGTTTTTAGAATGATTATTTGTAGTGTGGTATTAAAGCTGACAAGTGTAGGTAAAATATCTATCCCTCAAAAGCACATGCACCTTTCACAAAAATCGAAGAATACAACCTTCCCAAGAAATGGCAAGTTCGAGAGAATGTTCCAGCCTGCAGTGGGAGGGGAAGGCCAAGGCTGTGCAGGGGCCATACATCAGGCTGCTGTGGTGCTTGCGGGGGCACTGGCTGCCCCTAGCGAGAGGGACGTGGCTCGGCGAGAGTGAAAATACCTGGGTGACTGGAGTCCATGCCATCAATCCCAGTTCTTGAAGACCAAGCTCGGGCCTGTGAGGCCCGGACGTGCTTAGGACAGCGGTGGCGAGGGTTCCCTGAGGGCGCCCTCATTGTTCACGCTGCCCCAGGCAGGGTGCCGGATGCGTGAGCCTCTCCAAATGCCATCATTTCTCAACCGCAACCGTCATCCGCAGCGGGGACATCTGACTTGTTCTTTTTTTTTTATAATTGTTTTTCAATTACAGTTGTCTGCATCCTCTCCCCTCTCCTCCCCCCAGCCCCTCAAACCCTACCCCCCTTCCCTGCCTCCCTCCCCCTTTGTTCTGTCCATGTGTCCTCTACAGTGCTTCCTATAAACCCTTCTCCCCATTGTCCCCTCCCCACTCCCCTCTGGGTACTGTCAGACTGTTGTTAATTTCAATGTCTCTGGTTATGTTTTTCTTGCTTTTTTCTTTTGTTGATTATGTTCCAGTTAAAGGTGAGATCATATGGTATTTGTCCCTCACTGCCTGGCTTACTTCACTTAGCATAATGCTCTCCAGTTCCATCCATGCTGTTGCAAAGGGTAGGAGCTCCTTCTTCCTCTCTGCTATGTAGAATTCCATGTGTAAATGTACCAGTTTCTTGATCCACTCATTTGTAGATGGGCACCTATGCACTCCAATGTTCATAGCAGCACAATTCACAATAGCCAAGTGCCCATTGACTTGTTCTTTTTTTAAAGGTAGGAAGAATGGAAGCCGCAGAGATAAAGGCCTTGACCATCACAGTGATAAAACACAAGGGCTAGTGTTCTTCAGGCCCTGAGTGCTCGTCCCATTCACCTCGGCCGGGTCTCTAACTGTGCCACTGACTTGTGTTCCAAAGCACTGTGAGTCTGTGCGTCTCTGTGCTTGTCTGCATGGGTGTGCTCGTTTCTATTCTTCTCACACATCTGTAGTATATCTCCTCATCTTTGCCATCCCTGACCATCATGAATAACAAAGCAAAATTGGGGTTTATATTTATATTTTGCTGAAACAAGTTGAAATTAATATAAAATCCTTCATTCAAATTTCTCATGATGTTTTTACCCAGGATCAAAGTAATAAATTATATAAGTGAAAAAGCACATTAACACAGTTTTGAATTGAAACCTAGTTTTAAAAATTTATATTCAGTCTTTAAAGTATATCAAAAGTGCGGTGATTGTTGGGAAGAGGGGTGAGTGCGGTGGAAGAGGGTGTGGGGGGTAAATGGTCATGGAAAAATACAACAAAATAATGTAAAAATGCATAAACCCTAATGATTGTCAAATTATTCATCAAAATTTATTAAAATATATAAAAAACTTTTCATTTAACTTAATAGAAAAAGGCTAAGTATTTTGCAATTCAAGTAGAGAATGTATTTTCAGTAGAAAATTCGTGTCCTACTTGTCATGATAAAAGACTATTAAAAAAAAGCAAACACATTTTTCGCTGTGACGTAGGATATAAAATACGCACACCAGAATTACGGTAAGGCACGACTCCATTTAAGTTGAAATCATACCAACATTCCTCTAGAGAAAGATCATGCAATTCCGCATTTAAAAAATATTGTCATGCTCTTTATTAACAGCCTTGTCTTAATTTTTAGCTACGTACACTGACCATGAAAACTTGTCCTTAAATCTATCATCTGGCCCGGCTGGTGTAGCTCAGTGGATTGAGCGCGGGCTGGGAACCAGAAGGTCCCGGTTCGATTCCCAGTCAGGGCACATTCCTGGGTTGCGGGCCAGGTGCCATGTGAGAGACAACCATACATTGCTCTTTCTCCCTCCCTTCTCCTCTCTCTGAAAATAAATAAATAAAATCTTAAAAAAAAATCTATCATCTGTACTAAAACTAGAATATAATAACAGAAGTTTAGGATATGACAGCTAGCTGGGGGGGAGGTTAAGGGATAGAAAGACTGAGCAAAAAGGGAAGAGGACTTGGGGACACGGACAACAGTGTGGTGATTGCAGCAGGGAGGGGGTATAAGGGGACTAAATGGTAATGGAAAAATACAATAAAAATTAAATGAAAAAATAGGATATAATAAAATAAATGGCTTATGAGGCATCCCATGTATTCTATTATGGATATTACATATACATATAAATGTACTTATACCATATATATAATATATTTCTCCCTAATAGCAAAGGCAACAGCTATAAATTAGAATGTACAGGAGCCTTAATTATATTTTTCAGCGAAGCAGTTTTTTTTTTCTTTATTTAGCAGAGAAACACTTTATAGCTACATAAAAAGTATAAGCTGGAAAAACAAAGGAGCTTTCACTACATTTAATAACAGAGTTTTCTTCCTCCTAATAGACTTCTCTGTGAACAACTGGAAAAGGGGGCTAAGCTGCAACATTTGCCAACAAATGGAATTTTCAAATGCTGTATCTCTGCATCCAGAACAAGCTCAGAGATAAAAACAATAAATGCTGCTCACAGTGAGTCATAGTCGCACCACCACTTATTTTTTAAATCTACTTTAAAATATCTCGTCATTTTAGCATTCTTTTAAAAAAATCTTTAACGTGGCCATGGTTGCTTACGAATTTCTTGACCTTTTCTTCACCTTCTCTCCAATTTCATCTGACTCCATTACAAATGTAGATCTCAGGGTAGCATTCATTTCTTCTAGAAACCCTTCCCTGTGCCCCTTGGGATGACACTGGAAGCCTCCCTTCATGTTCCATAGCACCCTTGAACTTCATCTTCTCACTTATCAGGCTGAGGCATATCTGTCTGTCTGTCTGTCCTCTTCTTTAAACCATATGCTCCATGTACATAAAAACTATGGTTTGCTTTTCATTATATTCCCAGTACTTTACATGTGTTGTTAGCTTTGCATAGAACTCAGTAAATATTTGTTAAATTAAAAATATGAATTTAAACAAATCTGCAGAATAGTAGATCTAGCTGATTCTACTCCATACTATTTCTGGGACACATTTCTAACCACCCTAAGGTATACTCAAATGAGCCATTGTTAACACATGGAGACATGGCATCAGATCTCATTTCAAAATCTTACCATCTTGTAAAAGTCAGCATTGTGTCAATGACAACCCTGTGTCACAGACTTTGACCCGCAAAATCCGTGGTGACTGTGACTGAACGCATGAATCAATCTCAGAGACAAGCAGAAAAGAAATCTGGGACCACGAGACCCTCCCCTTATCTTCTGGGAGAGGGCCTCATGGGTAGCTCACCCTGGCTTTTATTAGCTCTCTCAGAGTACATTCGCATCAGAATGGTCTTCATTAACTATGCAAAGAACGTGAATTCAAGCCAGATGTAAGTTACAACAAAAGGAGGGATATGCAATTGAAAAGGCACACAGAACTGTAAACACCGCCAGGAAGAGCCCAGGCAGGTATTAGCAGAAGTCCAGGGAGGGGAGAGATTTCAGCAGGAGCAAGATTCTAGGAAATACATTAGCCTGATTCCCCCACAGGGAATCCTGTTTCCACGAACATGGGTCCATGCATGCCATGCCTGCTTGTGCTTATCACGTGAGAGACCTTGCTGTTTGACACGCGTGAAAGCCCAGGGCTACAATTCCCCACTCGTGGAAATATGAACTCCCTTAACCGTGTATATGACATCATCATTTCTCAAAGCTAATGAAAACATTTGTTCCAGAAACAGAAAACCTCTGCGTTTTATCACTTTACTGAGAAGATCTGGGATTTAAGCAAAAGTGAGAGGTACGCATAGACTATTATATCAATATTGCTCAAGGTCATGGGCGTGAGCACATCGTTCGGGGAGTGAATCTTTAGGAAAACAACCATGCAGGATGGTGACATAACGTTGATCTACAGAAGAAACACAACAAAAAGAAGCACCTAAAGTGTCCATTGAGAAATAATGGGCAAAGCCATGACTGAGTCTTTGAAAGTCAAACAAAAGCAGGTTTTGTACAAAGAACAGAAGGGAGAAAAGGTCAAGGAGAAAAAATAATAACCCTTAGATTTGTTGACAAGGAGGTCAATAAACCTGGAAGTAAATTTTTGTGAAGATAGCAGAGGCAGTAAAAGAAAGTAGAAGAGAAAGTATTAGAAAAATAGCAATAAAACTTTAGTCAGATAGTTTTTTAAATTAAAGGGATAATGTGGTTCATGTGAAAAATATATTACAAATATACAAGGAAAACACTAACATCTAAATTGAAAATTATGCAAATGTTATAAACATATTTCATGAAAGAAAAATAAATTTTGCTGATAATATGAATAATTTTCAATCTTGGAATACAATTATAAATCATTTTTAATGAGATATCATTCATCACCAATAATATTGGTTAATTTGGCTTTTTTTTCTATTGAGGAGGTGGAAAAATGAATTCATTCACTATTGGTTGGAATATAAATTGATACAGCATGTATGTAGAAATCAACAATGCATCGGCATTTCAAACTAGTCAATATACACTGAAAGAATGAGTTAATATGTAAGACCGAGCTCTGTAAAAATACTCAGAGCTGCGATCAAATATGTGAAGGCATACCTTGTTTATTTGATTGCACAATGCTTTATTGTACTTCAAAGATATTGCATCGTTTGCCAATTGAAGGGCAAGATCCTCCACCAGCAAAAACACCACAACCTGCTGAAGGTTGGTGCCCATCAGCCTGCTCAGTTGATGGGTAGCATTTTTTAGCAATAGAGTATTTTCCCCACTAAGGCGTGTACACTGCTTTTTCAGATGTAATGCTAATGCACACTTAGTAGACTAGTGTAGTATAAACAAACTTGGATATGCACCAGGAAACCAAAACGTTTGTGTGGTTCTCCTGCAGTGTCTGGAACTGAACCTGCACTGCCTCCCAGGTGTACCTGTATGTCCAGTTGCCCCTGGGCATCCGCAGGAGGGTGAGGGTGTCTGTTCTATGTCCCACCCCCATGGACACCAAAACCCACAGGGGATCAGGTCCCTTATAGAAAATGCAGTAGTGTTTGCAGATAACATCCAAACATCCTCCCATAAACTTTAAATCATCTACAGGTTACTAATATATAATACAATGTAAATGCCACATAAGTAGTTGTTACAGTGTTTTGTTTAGGAATAAAGATGGAAAAAAGAGTCTATACATGTTCAGTACAGATACAACCATCATGGACATGACTACATTGTACACGTCAACAACAGCGTCCGTTTTTTTCTTAATATTTTCTAATCCACGGTTGGTTGCATTCAATCTGAGGATGCAGAACCCATGGACATGGCTCTCAGGATACATCAGTGGACAAAACAAAGGTTTCCCCTTTCAAAAGCTTCCATTCTAATGGAGGGGAAAGGAGTGTACAGACAATGCAGAATAAACAAAGTAAATGCATAAATTACACAGCATATCAGAAAGAAGACTGACTCTAAGCTTTACAGCCAAAAATGGAAGAGTGGTGTCAGCTCAGGGAATACAAGTGGCTTGGCTGGGGTGGGGTCAGGGTTGGCACCTGCCGTATAATCTGGGGCCATCTGGGTAGATGGGCCCCACTGAGCAAAGGCCAGAATAGGGCAGCGGAGTTAGTCTCACTAATTCTGAAGGGAAAGAATCACGGTGAAAAAGAAGGGAAGGGCCCTAATGGGGGTGCCTGGCTGGCACGTAAAAAACCTGCTCGATGACCAATGTGGCTAGGCTGAAGAAAGGAGGAGAACTTTCCTGGAAAATAAAGTCAAGGAAGTAAGGTCTGTGAAGGGTGTATGTCTGCCAATTTTGTGGGGCAAAGCAAGACCCCGACTGAGGTCTAAAAGTTAGTGAATCTGCATCATGGTGAGGATGGACCCTGAGGAGAAAGTGAGATCAGTGAGCCCCACAGAGAGGTCAAAATTGGGGAGGGAGGGGCCCTGATGTGTTCATGGCTCCTCAAGAAATTCAATGTCAAGTCAGCAAATGCAGAGTAATGAAAAGGAGAGGGACTCGGGGGAGGACGCGCCGTGATGGAAGACAATATTATAAGCTGACAATGTAAATGGCTCTAAAAGCCTTATTCAGGAAAATGAGAATGTTAGCTTATGAGTTTTAAACAGGGGAATAAAATAACCACATACAAATTTTTCAAATATACTCCTTTAACGACACGGGAGAATGATTTGTAGAGGAGAAATATAGCTGAAATGAAATTGATTTTCAGAAATCCAAGCAAAATCATAAAAACAGCAATTGCAAGAATAAGAGGAAATAAAAGAGGAAGAAGAAGAAAGGGAATGGGGGTGGGGGAGGAGAGCGAGGCGGGTTCCTAGGTCTCTGGTCTGTCTCCCTTCCTCTCCCACAGGAGAATCGCTATGGCAGAGGTGCAGGGTGTGGCTCTGAAATCAGAGCCAGGTGGAATCCACCTGTGGCTGTTATTAACTGTGACTTTGAGTGGTTTACTCTCAGAGTCTCTGTGTCCTTATTTATGAAGCAGGGATAATAAGGTTACCTATTTTCAAGTGTTATATGGAGGATTAATTGAGATCCTCAAGGAAAGTGAAGGTAAGCATTTGATAGATACTCAATAAAAGATCTTAGAATTGCTGTTGTTTCTGTTTTCCCTCCAATTTTTCCCAACAGCATCTCTCTTGTCTTGTTATCATTCATTTGCTAAATTAAACTCTGAGTCCACTAGTATCAGGAATCTGGGAAAGATGGAAAAAGGACAAAGGTGGAGTTGGAGCCTTCTAGAAATCTGGTGCTTTTCTGGGCAGGGGCTGAGAGGTCTGGAATAAGGATGTAAGCAGGTTCGCAAACAGCCGAAGCCCCAAATCACAGGAAAAGGGGCTTCGGGCTCCTCCCCGACAATCTGTTTTTCCATGTGGACTAGAAGCAGGCCCTCAGCTTCACGTAGAAGTTTTTGTTTCTGCAGTGGCCAGCACTCTGGGTGCCTCTCTCCCCATCGAGAAATTTCTGTCCTTACAGTCTGATAGAATTCTGGGCATGACACTGTTAAGCAGTATCAGAAGAGGAAATATCTGAAAGAAGACTCTCCACGACACTGCTGGAGGGAGGGGCATCCATACCTCTGAGTCGTTCAGGGACCCCAAAGGGATTTCTACTCCTCCCCAGCCCTGAGCACCAGAGTCTCTGAAGCTCTATTTTATACAAACCCCGATGATGTTCTTCCTCAAACCAAACTCGTAACATTATTAGTGTTTGCACACTGCCCCGAAGCTAAGGCACAGCCATACAGAAGCTACTAGCTCTATTTGCTGAAACATGTTTAGATAATAGATCTAGTTTAAACATAAAAAGTATGGTAGAAACTCCTGGTTGCCTATTCAATCTCCCCTCACCACCCTTTCTTCCTTAAAGAAACATTATTTCAATACAGTTAAAAATGTTTCTAGCTATAAATTACATTTGCCATGCTTCCTTAAAGGTCGGAGTAGGCAATAAAGTACGAACAGAAGTAACTAACTTGAAGAAGGGCAGGGGAGTGACTCAGAGAGGGGGGTCATCTTTTGCCCTTCCCCTTCTTCCTTTTAAAACGAGGATATGAAGGTGAGGGCTCCATGAGTTATACTGTGACTATAATGTCACCTTAATAACGGAAGCCAAGGGCTAAGGAGGGTGGAGCAGAGAAAAAGAATTAGCTTGTGTCCCTGAGCATCAAGGACCTGCCCTGTGGCCTCTGGCTCCACTTGTCCTTTTGGGTCACTAATGTTAACAGCTGAATCTCTCCCAACTGATACAGAACTTACACTTTCATGGTGTTATTACTTTAAAAAAAGAGATCAGGAAGCATTCGCAGTCAAGGTGAACGCCAATGGCTAGTCCAGAAGCGAGCCTCAGTTCAGTGCACGGCTCACTCACGCTGGGCGTGCGGCAGAGCTGCTGGCCCAGAAACCGGCGGGACAGAGCCGCTCCCCAGCTCCGAACACCTTTGCTATATAGGGCACAGGTGGCGGTTTGGCAGCTCTCAGCCTGGCCTTCTGAGTCGCAGCCAAAACTCCGTTTGGGTAAACTCATTCCCCATACGTGTGCCCTCGTTTCCTGACAGATTTCACTCAGACATGGTTGTCTTCTGCTTGGCTTCCTCACGTTACCACTTACTGCATTTGCTAATGGAAAAAGAAACCTGTTCTAGGAAAATATCCAAAAGCAACTGATTGATTTGTACTTCAAGGGAGGCTGTAAAAGAATTCGTTTAAATTAGTTACAACCTTACATCCCCCACGCACACATTATTCCAGTTCCCTTTACTGAGGCATATTTTATGCAACATGAAACATTGAATGAAAAATATGTTCTTTTCCTCTCCTTATCACTCTCCAAGTTTTCTGATTTGTCTTCTGTGCTTCAGGATGCATAATTAAAAATCTTGGGACATTATTAAGACAAATAGTGAAAGGATAGAAAACTAACAAAGTGAGATTTTTCTTTTATTAAAATTATTACTAAGCAATAAAACTATTTTCATCTTGTTTGGATTATTACAAATAATTTCTATTTTTTTAATTCCCAATACTTTGTATAATAGATAAGTACTTATGTGCTCAGAAGTAGGTTTGGAAATTATGCTCCTACATGGATTTTATAGTAAGGATAATTGTAGCTATTATATACTATACATTAATTGGTAAGTGCTTATACTTTTAACCCTCAAAAAAAAAAAACCACCCAGAATTGGTATTACCCAATGATCTCTACTTCACAGAAGAGCAAACAATGGTTAATAAAAGTCTTAGCAAGCTCAACAAAGTAGGGCCATACTCTAAACCCATTCTGCCCATTGCTAAAACCTTGATTTTTAACTAGCACACCAGGGGTAGAGAGAAGACTATTCTTCTGCAAAGACTCAGATACGAGATAAATTTTACATGTGATGTTGCATAAAGGAGACAGCCCTCAGGTTTGTGCCTAGAATCACGTGTACATCACCAACTCCTGCTGCATTGGCTACATCTCCATCCTCTCAGTGGGAATCATTCATTCTCCATCGGTGATGACACAGAGAAATTTTAAGGTGAGTGAATTTTTAAGCCATTCAATCGAATGAATAACAAACCCATTTAAAAATAAAGTGAAGTGCTAACAAATAAATGGGGAAGAATAATCATCTTAATTTCTTAACAAAATCCTTAGTGTGTAATTTAAGTGAAATATTTTAGAGTTATTGTAAAGGCGTATTATTTTAAGAAATGATAGATGAAATGAATATATACATATTTTTAAATCTTTGTGAGCCTTTTAAATGAAGAGATAATTCACATACATCTTCTTATATGAAGCTGATAATAGTAACCAAACCATCTCTTTTAGTTGGTAAAGCAGATATTCACAATAGTCTAGTTGCTTAAAATTCAATCTCTACTGCCTAATTTTAATGAGTATTTCTTCTGTTTCCATTAGTGGCCCGTAATTCACCAAGCATGTTGCATCCTCTTTTCCAGTAGTTTTTTCTTGCTCTCTTAGGCCGCACAATTGTAAAAGATATATGAAAACATTAAGCATTACTAATGCCAAAACAAGCTGAAGGAGCAATGTCCTACAAGGGTGTCAAACTCATTTTCACCAGGGGCCACATCACCCTCAAGATTGCCTTCAAAGGGCCAAATCCAATTTTAGGGCTGCATAAATGTAACTGCTCCTTACCAGTTAAGTGAGAGCTCGGCACTGCTGCCGGGTAGAAACAAGGTGCCGGGCGGATAAAACAGGGTGGAGGCCGGATTCGGACCGCGGGCCTCATGTTTGCCACCTGCGTCCTATATTAACAATTTCAGGTCACTGTCAACAATGTAGTCAACGATAATTTGGGGTAGTAAAAATGTTTCCGGTTAATATGCTTAAACTGAAAATCTAGTACATAAACTCAATATATATTTAAAAATTTGAAAATGGGGATCACGTGTCTTTTTGCCGTGCTCTGCACTTGGCGAGTTTATACGTGATTAAAAGTTTTATGTGGTGGCTCACAGTTCAGGTTTTCTTAAAAATATTTCTTACTCAATACCAAAGACATCTTTGAGAACAGCGCTGCACATTTAAAAGGTTAGTAAGGTGACAGAAATTGTGTAGAATAACCCCTATGTATTCTTTTAGTTGAAGCAAGATACTCCAGCCACAATTTTCGATACTGCTGGGCTATTTCCAAATTAAAAGGCATAGTCTATCAGGACTTTGTCCTAATGTGAGCATCACAAATATGAAAATCCATTGTCATAAGCTACTTTTCAAAGGCGTGCATGCACAAGGGCATTTTCTGATTTTTATTACTCCTGAGAATATAGAAAAAATGTTTTTGTTCTAATTTTTAATGGTTTAAACATTTTTTACATTTTCTAGTAATCCAAGAATATTATTATGAGGTAGTATGTTACTTAATAAGTTTTGAAGAAACATGCAGTAAAACTTAGCAGCATTTCACTGGACAAAAATACTTAATTTTTCCACATTACAGAATGTCATATCAATCACAGGGCAGAGGCTGTTATATCCTATTGCAATACAAAAATAATAGCACAAGTCAGTTGTTCTTTCATCAGATTCTGAATGATATGGTTTTAAAATATACATGGCATTTCTGTATTTTCATAAAATATATTAAAATGCCATCGGGGCTGCCAGAGTTCATACAAAGCAATCTTTAACACCTGTTCTAACAGTCTCCACACTGGAAAAACGGTAGCAATTCCGAAACTCCAATGGCCATGGTACTCTCGTGTTTGAAGGGTCCGGTCTTCAGAGACTTTTGAGGGTCACACCCAGAGCCCTGTAAATACAGGGTAAGTAACACCGAGCTTCCTCTATCCTCCCATCCATTCCTCTGTTTGATGTTTGAGTATTTTGTTTAGTCCAGGACTCGACACTGAGTGTTGTAACCGCAGCTCTGTCGAGAAATCAAGGAAGCGCAAGTCTTCCCGTCTCACGTCAAAGGCCCCACGGTCTGTGTTCTGAGTGGTTCCAGCCCTGGCCCCTTGATTTTCCGATTTGCCGAGCAGAAGAGTGGCTACACGTCTGCCACAACATCGAAGCAGACCCCACCTGTGCCCCCAATATTTCCTGATGTAGCAGGAAAGTCTGACACGCACGTAATTGATTCAGACACAAGTAAGGCCTCAAGAAATTCCCAAGTAGGCGACGGTTACCCTTGAGTTCAGAAGAGCAGGCGACATTGGGCCCAGGCTTCACCGACGACAAGGTCCTCGACTGCATTTCCAGTCTGGAATAGGATTTCCAAGGCAGACAAGAGGGCAGAGGTGCAACATAAAGTTGTAAGATGTGAAGTTTCCTTGGATTTGGGGGAGAGCATGTCATAATTCCATGTGATGGGAAGCCAGGGCATATAGGAAAATATATATAAGCATAAACTCAGGCCATAGCATTTAGATTTTATTCTGGAAGCTAGAGTGTGAGATTACTAAAGGTATTCAATAAGAAAATAACAGCATATTTGGATCAATGTCAGAAAAGTGTTTCTTTTCTGTTCCTTTAGCCAGATCCGCAGCTGTAACGCAACCCGCTTAAACTTCTCCAGGGAAGACACCGCGCCACTTAGCAGGAGGAGCCTACGGTGGATCGGCCTGTATTGTGTCAGCCATTGGCTCTGTGACGAGTCCACTGAGATGTGGTCTCTCGCCTCCAGAAGTTCACAGTCTAATGGGGAGACAGGCCGTCGGGACGCGGAGTAAGCACACACAGAGGCTCCTGCAGTGGTGTTCGGGAGAGCTCAGCAAACAGCTACCTAGTCTACCTGCCGCTGACAGCGAGGGTTGCCGGGGAGTGGAAACAAATGCAGATTGCCCAATTAAATTTCGGTTTCAGAGCTAACTCATGTGTTGGTATAACTCTGTCCCAAGTATGCAGATCCCGAGTTTTAGCTGGCAACCCTGCTGACAACACTTCTTGAAGAGGAACCTGCTGGGAGAGAATCGTGAAGGACAGGAACTGACAAGATGAAATAGGGTAAAAAGAAAACTGGAGGCAAAGGGAGCAACACGGGAAACATGGAAGCATGAGGGAGAATTGCTCATTTGGAAACCCGCAAGGAAATTCAAGGCGACTAGGTCACAGAATGGCCACAGCGCAGTGGCAAGGAGATAGATTTGTGAGGGCAGACGGGAGTCCGAGCACGTTGGCATTGGCCTTGCTGATAGGTTCAGTATGAATTCCTGCTTTCCAGAACTGACAGGTCCCTCAGTGATGCCAGACAAATGCGTGGGTCATAGCTAGGGGACTTAATACATCTGAAAACGCCACTTATTCTTTCTGAACAGTGACTTCAAACTTTGGCATTCTCTTCCAGCTGCCTTGTGCCTTCCTCCTCAGCATCCTAACCAAAGGACTTCACTTTCTTCTTTCTGGAAATCAACTAGGATGCTACCATCCCCAGCGTGCCCTTGGCAATTACCCTTCCTCCCACGCTCAGCACCGCCAGGGCGGCCCCCGCTGCTGCCGCTGCAGCGATAACCATCACTAGGAAATTGCTTGACTAACTTTTCTTATTATTTTTCCCTTTTCTCAGTGGAAAAAGGCTCTCTTTACAGCCAACTGATACACACAGCAAAAGTAGGTTTACAGTTGTTTGCATGGAAAATAATGTAGTAATTAATAAAGAATAATACAAGAATAAAGTCTTTCACGTACTCACAACGGTAAATCTACTTTTGCTTCATCCTTTATACCTAACTTCATGTATCTAAACCTTTGCTCTAAAATCCATCCATCTTTTTCTAAGTACACTTGCCTTTCTTCACAGTGATCCTTTGCCGAGCCCGCTCCACCCATGCCTCCCCCGGTGGTTCTCTAGTCCACATGAGCTTGTCAAAGGCTCTTCCACCTTAAACAGAAGATAGTCCCTCATCCTGTCCCATGGGCATCCTTCTGTATCTGTAAAAACGCATCCTCATCTGAAATTACTGAGATTTGGCTCCAGTCCCCTCCTTTTTGATAAACCATCTTTCAGCAAGGTGACAGCACACAACACTCAGATCCTGTACATGGACGTTTGAAACTAGCATGCCTTGCTCCAGAGCTCTAAAATATTATTTGATGGACATACTTTGAAAACAACATTTTTTTTCTACACAGGCATATACAAACTAACTCATATTTGGTAAGCCTTCCACATCAAATCTTATCCAAAACCAGCTTCCAGTTGATCTCATCTCACACAATGTTTGCACAAAGTGGTTTCCTACCCCAAAGTACACACCATGCTTTTGGGGCAAATCCTGACTTTAAGCAATCCTTTGCAACACTCACCAAACTGAACGGATGATTATTTTCAGGGTCCTGGCCTTCTCTGTGCCCAGGTTTTCACGCTACCCAAAGCCTCCTGCTGTTCACAGCCCCTAGGGTCGCTCACTGTAACTCGGTGAGTTGCTTGACCTCACTGAAACTTCTGACTTCCTGTACAGTCAATCATTTGTCATGCATTCATTTATTCTGCCAATATTTAATGGGTGCCCTTTGGAATAAGACACGTGCTATGCCATATTTATTTTAGAATTGTCACATGCTTTATTAATGAATACAGTAAGCCTTTCAAAAATTTTAAAACTATTGTTCTTAGACATGTGAAACATGGTGAAAGGCTATATTCCAGTTTTGCCCAAAAGCTATGAATTACTTTAAGTGAAATAAAATAATTCCAGCTCACTGGGTCTCTCATTTTAGCTGGGAAAAATCAACGGAATATTGTGAGGAACAAATGAGAAAAACGATGCATTTACATTAATGAAATGATTGCATTTGTTACAGAAATGATACTGAGTCTCTGTGAGAAGGTAGTGAATCAACGGAATATTGTGAGGAACAAATGAGAAAAACGATGCATTTACATTAATGAAATGATTGCATTTGTTACAGAAATGATACTGAGTCTCTGTGAGAAGGTAGTGAATGCTGGGCTCAGATTCTTTAGTTTTTCATGAATTCGAGACCTGACGTAAGCATGACCTACATGTAAATGTAATATTTTGCAATGTTGACATGACATTTTGTCAGAACAGGGAGATATGTAAGCAATTAGAGTAAGCCAAGAAAAGCACTGTAATTAACCTTGCTTCACCTGGAAACTTTAGACGGTCACTGAGTGTCTGGGCACCGGCATGATAATGCATGAACAGATCGTTCTGACACCTCACGCCTACCGTTGCGTCAGAATGCGGGCCAGAAATGTGTTTTTGGAAAAAGTCATTTAATTGTTCTTCAGGCAACTTAACGATTTTATTGTACTTCTAGGAACCAATCTATAAGTAACTCCATTTTCATGTTTGTCAACTAAGCCAGAGGTACCTGTTAACAGCTGACTGATACCAGCCCCGTGGGAAACAAAATTCATTTCAGATTTGATCTTCAATGTAACACTTATTGGAAAAATAATTAAATATCATCAGAAAGTTAAATAATAATAGGTCATATGTACCTCTGCTTATGATGTTGTTTTATCACTAAAAGAGGACATTGCAACTCAAATAGATCTTTCAAAATGGTTGTGTTTTAATTATATTTCCATCTTTATTTGTGGGTTTCTAACCTCTCATTGAGAACAAATCGTTTGCTTAGAAGTCAGTTCTTTATAGAGATCTGTTTTATTACCGAATAAATTGTTAGTCTTCTTTTCCATTCATTTAATATAAATCTTGATTTTTATATCATAAAAGCTCTTTGAGAATAGAAAATCCTTATTAATGCTAAATAAACACCCTTAAAAATAGTTATACACTCAGCAGCTACAAAACTAAAAGTAATGCTGTATTTTCTTTTCTTAATTTATTTTTAGCATAGTTGACATATAATATTATATTAGTTTCAGGTGTACAACATAGTGATTTGACATGATGTACCTTAAAATGTGATCTAATGGTAACATTATGTAATGAAAATAAATATTCCATCTGTTTCCATCAATAATAAAGAATATACTGTTAATAAGAATTCAGGAGATTATTTGCTGTGGGGTTAGGGAGATTGGGTAAAAATTAATTTTTTAGAGGAAATGTTTCCTGGTGAGCCAATTAGAACAGAAGTTATATCATGAAAGGGTGTGCTTGTCAACAGAGTGTAGATATCAGCCTATTTAGATCATTTCAAAAAAGCTACGTAGGAAATGTAGATTTCACATGAACGTGGACGGTGCTCCAACGCACAGCTGCTCGGCTTCCGTGATGCCCCATGGTTTCAGCCCTTTTCCTTCCTTCTCCATCCCCCTGCCTATTGGAGAGGAACACGGCCAAGTTCAGTGCATCCTACCCCGTGCAGCTGCCCTGCGACACTGCCACTGGCACCCACTCCATCCATCTGGCTCCCGTCTGAGCGGGTTCCCTCTACAACTGTTGCCATAGCAGCCGAGAAGAGGGCTGCGACTGGCTGGGAGGGAGGAGGGCACACACCATGTCCTCCCTGCTTCCCACTGAGACTGTGAAGTGGTTCCAAGGCCCCACGGAAAATGTGGCAGAAATAAACAGATTCACAAAAGACATCCGTGATAGAGGAGCACCTTTTCCAAAGGGAAGTAAACGTGTGTGAGTGAGAAACATTTCAGCCCCACAAATTGAGAATTAAGGAGCATCCTCTTATGGTCAGAGGGAGACACACAGATTATATTTTAGGGTGAAGGTCATGCAGGAGGGTTTCTAGGCCTTTACTGATGGAAAAGTAGAAGAAAAGCTATAAGCACAAGTATTGGATCAATGTTTCGAAATTCCTTTTTAACTGAAAATCATGCATAGACTCCTCAAATTGCCACATCAATATTAGATTGTATATAAAGATAAGTATTGTCTAGCTACTATAATTCCAGGTTAAAAACCACTACCAAATATTTAATTCCTGATTTAGAGAACAATACAGTATACCTTCATGTTTCCAGACAAAAATACATCCTATCAGAACTTCACCAAAACCTTCTTTAATTGTATAGGTTCTGAGGGTCACCAGCGGTCCATACAAACATGTGTGCGGAAAGATAAAACACCATAAGCCAAGGCACTGAACACTTAGATGGCACTAGAAATCAATGACTTCTAATCTTAGCTTAAGAAAAGCCTGCCTTCCAAGCTTCTGGCAAGTAGGAATATCACTAACTCGTAAAGTCCATATGATGATTACTAAGCTGGGAATACATCTTACAAGGTCATCTCGTCTTTCTCCTTCCTCCACGCCGGACAGAGAAAAATCCAGGCCAAGGCTGCCACGTCCTGCTTTTGAAAACCACGGGGAGTCAGATTATGTCACCTGTTTTACAACCCAAATTATTCTCCATGGTCATCATTTTCACCTTTTTATCATTTAAATTACAGATGATAGATGACCAACTTTTCCTCAAATACCCAGGACTACCTCGGTTTCTATAATCAAACATAGTACATTGTCTTTTGTGAAAAAATAAGAAAAAGACAAAGACAGGAGACTAACAATCACAGCAATGCAAAGCTTCGGGACCTGGGACAGTCTCAATGAAAAGACTGACATTTTCGAGCAATCTCATCAAAGGTCCGGCTTTCCTTTATCAAATCTGTGACTTATTATTAACCAGTAATGGAACTTTACTAATTAAGGGAAGGGCGTGTCTAGTGGACATTGGCTAAATTTGAGACATTCAGAGAATCTGAGCGTGCTGTTTTTTAGCAACAGTAACCACGGGGCCTGTCCACAAGGCACGTGTTTGTCTCCAGGTTGGAGCCTTTCAAACGTGAACAAATGGTTTTTATCATCAGCTCATTCTCTCTAATTTTACCTGAGTGAGCGTTCAGCCTGCAGTTTGAAATACCACGATCGCATTTCGTCTGCCCTGCACACAGTCACTAGGTGTCCACCCTGCTCAAGGCGCCTTTTCCTTACTTTCAAGTCCTAAAACTTGGTCAATACAAACATACTTCTTTGAGCCTTACAGATTATTACTACTAATGGTAGTATTTAGTATGTCCTCAGCATTGTATCACTGTCTTATAAATCAATATTTTACCTTTGTTCACATGAGAGCACCTCCTCTCAAACATGAGCAGAGATATTATCACACAAGGATGTAATAACCCAGAGGTAAGAGTAACCCAAGAGATTTGGTTGCTCAGGGGAGTGAAACACGTTTAGGCTGCTTGGGTGAAATAAAGTTGCATGTTAGAGTATGTGAAGGTATAGTAGACTGAAAATTCCAACTGTACATGCTTTCAGGCTGGAGAAGAGAGAGTGGGGGGGAGGGGGGAGGAATGGAGGGAGGGAAGGAAGGAAGGAGGAAAGGAAGGACAGAAAGAAGGAAGGGGGAAGGAAGGAAGGGGAGACGGAAGGGAGCGGTGAAGGCAGGGAGGGAAGGAGGGAGAAGGGAAGGAGAAAGGAGAGAGGATAGGGCAGAAAAGAAAAGAGAGAAGCGTGCATTGGAGCAGTTGAGAAGCCTCCCGCTACTGCCACACTCCGGGCCGCAGGCTGCTGAATGGGCGTGGCCTGGTGCACAAAGGCGCCAGTTCCTTCTCCTCAGTTTGCACAGTGTGCATGTGCTGCGCAGAGCAGGTGTGTCTCAGTGGGCCAAGTGTGATGCCAGTGTTTGAGGATAACACTTACTCCTCGAATAAGACCCCAAATGCAAGCCAACTATTACAACTTGTGTTCAACTAAAAGAAAATGATATTTTCTAATTTGAGCATGAACACTGGCTGACTTAGTGCTATTGATTGATGTCTATGCTGCTGTTATGGGGGATTTTCAAGTTTGTTTTTTCACTATAATCAGATACAATTCGGGATCTAAAAAAAAGATCATCATTGCAATGTATCCTGACATGGACAGTGATTGTTCTTCAGACCTCAACGTGCCCTGGCTGAAACACCCTCCAGGCCAACCAGGAAAGCTGTTTTTTTAATTCCAGAATCATTGGGAAAACTGCAAACTTGTGACTATTAACTAAGTTTCCCTGTCACCTCGGTAAGTAAAGAGAGTTTGCTGAACAGTACAGCAAATATTAACAGTACCTGATTTCAAATGGAACATCACCCACTGTAAACTAATACAATAGAACTGTACCAACATCCCGCATCTGTCAGAATTTTGGTAGGTGATAATAATGCTTGAATGACAATATGCAACTGGTTTTCAGGAGCTTGTGGTCCACTGGACAAACGATAGGACTTAATACTAAGACTGAGGGTTTATAGGAGGTGCTTCCAGAGCAGAGATGGAATGACCAAGACTTCCTGGAAAAAACAGGACAGGCTTCCCTGAAGGGGCAAATGATGCTTCAGTGGAGTCTTAACAAGCAGTCGGGGGATTTCCATGCAGACAACAGAATGTGAGGGGCATCTCAAGTAGGAGCATGTATATACATGTGACATAAGAATTGAACTGATACAGACTCAGAGATGGAGAGCAGGCTCGGAACTGTCAGATGAGGGGGCTCAGTGGGAAGGGCGGAGGGACTGAGCAAAAAATAAAGAGAAAAACTCATGGACACAGGCAAAGGCGTGGTGATTACTGCAGGGAGGGGGTTGGAGGAAGACGGGGGATAGCATAGGTGGATAAATGGTGATGAACAGACTTGAACTGGGGTGGTGAACAAATAACATGGTGTAGAGATGACATGTGGTAGAATTGTGTGCCTGAAACCCGCATAATTTTGTTAACAAGTATCACCCAAATAACTTCAATTAAAAAAAAGAAGAAGGAGGAATTGAATTGTGTGCTCAGGAAACTTCCTCCCCACTACATGAATAGAATACGATGTCAGTAGGACAGGGACTCTTTTTAACTTGTTCCTTTTAGTGCCCATCAGTAAATGAGTGGATTGAAGAACTGTGGTACATTTACAGGATGGAATACTACGCAGCAGAAAGAAGGAGCTCCTATCCTTCGTGACAGCAGGGATGGACCTGGAGAGCATTACGCTAAGTGAAATAAACCAGGCAGTGGGGGACAAATACCACTGATCTCACCTATAAGTGGAACCTAATCAACAAAACAAACAAGCAAGCAAATTATAACCAGAGACATGGAAATAAAGAGCAAACTGACACTAACCAGTGGTGAGGGGTAGGGGGTAACAGGAGGAAAAAGGGGAAGGATCATAAAGGGACATGTACAAGGGACATATGGACAAAGCCAAAGAAGGTTAGGATTGAGGGTGGGAGGCAGGGATGGATGGGATTGGGGGGAGTGGGGGGAGGAAATGGAGACAACTGTACTTGAACAGAAATTTTAAAAATGCCATTAATAAAAAGAAAAGAAAAGGAAAAAATAAAATAAAATTTCTTCCTAGCTCCTACTGTAGAACTTGGCTCACAGGAGGTATTTAATAAGTCTTTATTTGATTAGATGTAAGTGACTGGGTACATAATCCTCTGAAGTGGAAAGCTGTGAGCAACAGCTGTGAGCTGTTTAAGATTCATATCATAAAATGCCTGTTATACCGAATATAACTAGGATTAGGTTTGAGTGTGAGTGGCAGGAAGCCCCAAATAACAGAAGCTTATTAAAAGAGTGTTGGCATCCTAGGCCTTGAATGAGAAACAATTAACAATCTCGCAAACCCGGTTTAATGAAGTTTGGATTTGATCATGTGGGTAATATGTTCTAAGCAGTTACTTAGTATGATGAAATGTTTTGAGTTAACTTTATGGAAGTTGATAATAACATATCCCCAGTAGCAATGAGCACACCCAGTACTAGATTTTGGTTTCTAATGACACTTTCCATGATGTCCCAATGGCCCAAATGGAAAGATTTTAAGCAATAAAATACATAATATAGTATTAGATTATAATCCCAAGTATAAAATAAATTTCCATGAGTACTTAAAAATGTAAATGAATGATTGAATCAAAAAAAATATATGCCAGATTAGAGCAAAATCTCCTTTGCAGAATAATTCCAAAAAACATATGTATACACTCCTGTAAAGAAGACGGAACATAACTTTCCACCTGTTATGTGCAGGCTGCACATAGTGAATTCCGTGCAAAGAATGCAGTATGGAGAAACCTGAGAAACACTACATCAGTTTGGTGATCAAGGTTAACCTCATCTTGACGTCAATTCATAGCACGTACATTTGATACAAACGTACCACCAGAGAAGGGTCTCTCATCTCTACAATCTCCTTCCCAGAAACGCACAACTCTTGTCTAAACACAAGGAAAACACCAAACCAACCCCAATCAGAAGACATTTTATAAAATATTGTCCTTAAAACTGTCATTTAAAACAAGGAAAGTCTAAGAAAATGTCACGGTCCAGAGGAGGCTAAGGAGGCAGGAGGACTTAACATAATGCAAATTTTGAAAGGGAGCCTGGACCAGAAAAAGAACATTAAATTTTAAAAAATCAGGTCTGAATAAAAGTATGGACTTCAGTCAATAATAATGTATCAGCATCACTAGTTTGACAAATACACCACACTGGGTAAGATGTTAATAAATAGGAAGACTGGTATGGGATATATGGAAACTCTCCACACTATCTTTGCAACACTTTCGTAAATAGGAAACTATTATAAAATTAAGTTTATTTCAAAAGTCAGGATGCTGAGTTTAGGCTCTGCAGAAAGATGCTGAGTTTCATCCATGGCCTGTACAGGGAAGGACAAGACCTTCACCCTCACATAAGGTGCTGATGTCCTGTCAGGGCGGGGCCCACCAGCCGTCTTTCTGACGTGGGTTCCGTCTTCACTCTCTTCCCAAACCCTGTTTTATCTTCCCAGCTTTATGGTTCAAGACCTAATGTCAGGCTAACACATCAGAAAGCTAGCTCCCGACCCAACTAGTATTAACATATTAGGATGGCAGAATTAGATCCTTTTAGTCATATTTATTGAGTCAATAACTTAAGTAAAATGTAGAGCAAGTACAACCTAATTTTTTTCTGTAAGACTCAATGCTTTTTAAAAAGCCACACCCCATGTATGTTTTTATTATTTATTGAGTCGGCTTTCTTTTAAAAATATCACTTAGAGAACAAACACTCTAACACTGAATTCACAGTGGCTATTGTCCCATTCACATAAAAGGATTCTTTAAACATACTCTAACTCTTAAAAAGGACTTCAGAATATTTAAAATGAGTTAGAAAAAAATGGAAAAAATTGCAGTAAAACAAAGTTGATTTACCAAAATACAGACAACCAATATATCTTATTGAAATGAAAAGTGAACATGGGCTTTTGCACAGAATGAAGAATATTTAATAGAATAAAAACATTTCCTCATTTGCTAAGACTCACTAAGTTGCAACTCATGCCACACACTGACTTAAAAGATAAAAGGATAGCCCCATGTTTTGAACATTTGCTCTTCTGATGAAATATATAACACAAAAACATACATTACAATGCAGTATAACATGGATTATGTCAGAGGAATGTCCGCAGAACACTGAGAAAACATACGGCAGTGGCACTATTTAAAAAGGATATTGCAGCCCCTTTGATGTGGTATGACCAGTGAATCGGAGCACATCCAGAAAGTGACAAAACTAAATTTTAAAAAGAAGTAGGGAGCAAATACATCACCTACCTCTGCTCTAGCAATAGGTACTATGTATGATAGAACAAAAAGTAAAATTATAATGTAAACAATTCAGAAGCAACCTTGGAATGAGAGCTTAGAGGACAGCATATTAGATTTTAAACAGGAAGGAAGAAGGGAAGTGTAAATGGAATAAAAGAATATGCAAAAACTACATCATCTACATGATTAAATTGCAAAATCAAACTTATCCTTACCTGCACTAAAGATACATCTTTAAGTGTGGGAAATCATCCAGATCAGTATAAGCAGCTACATAGGCTCATTATTTATAGACCTACATAAAGTAGCACCCACACGAATGAATATAAGTGAAAATTAGAAACTTGCAAGTTTCTCACAATATAAATATTTCTCTAAAGACACAAATTATCAGAGGCTAAAGGGCCAAACATCTAGCATTTTGATCAACTGCCTTGTTTTTGTTTGTTTGTTTGTTTGGCTAATAAGCTCCCTCACCGATTAGTCGTTCCATGAACTGAAGAATATATGGAGCCCAACAGGCTGAAAAAATCTTCGTAAAATTTCTCCTCCTCAACTTCTATGTTAAGGAAAAACCATAATTACCAATATAATCATATATCCTGTGACTACTGGTTAAAAAGCCTATCAAATATTATTTAACATCCTTAGGAGTCAGTAGCCTCTGCAGTAAAAGTCTCCGTGAACACCCTCCACTTCCTCACTACCTCTGTATCACCCTGTCTGAATCACGAAAATAGCCTGCTAACCATTCTCTTCACTTCCAGTATTTCTGCTTCAACCCAGCCTCTCTTGCTGTGGCCAGAAGGATCTAAATAAGCACTAACTATATCAAGGAATTCAAAACTTTCAAGGACTATTCTTCAAATAAGAATCAAGACCAAATTTCTTGCTGACTTCAAGACCTGGTATAATTGCTCCAAATCTATTTTTCAAGGATTTTTTTTCTCCCTCAAAATGTAATCATTTTTTAATCAGGATACCAGCCTTCCCAGAATTCTTTGCTTCTTGTTAATCTAATCACTTGAAATAACTTTTGCCTCATCTCGCCCCAGCTGCTGAAACTCTACTTATGTTTCCAAATAGAGGGGAAAGGCTGTTGAACAGAATACACATCTGATGACTCTTTACAGAATTGATATGAAACCTATTCTCGATTTTCATGTAAGAAACTCCTGACAAAAATATCGGCCTCTCCTTGAATATTTTGAAAATAATTCATTGCTTCATGAGGCAATTCATTATGAACATTCTTCTTGAAACTTTCATCTGGTTATCCTGAAAACTCTGCTTAAATTGGAGTGTTTTTAAATGTTCTTTGTGCTAAATCTCACTAGTTATAAGGTTCCTTATTTATTTCTGGTTTCTCCAATGATAGTTTAAAGATAAGAACTATACAACTAGATGTATGCCCACAAAACCTTATTATGGCATACAGAACATATGTGCAAAGTTTAATTTTAACATATGTGGGACAGAAGGAAAACCATCGCCGATGTCAAAACACACGACAGCTGCTGCTTGTCCGCATTCTGTGGAGTCCCACATGCTGATCTGGTCTTTTCTTCTAGAGAACCGAGCTTCCCAAAGACAGCCTAATGATCAGTAATGGGACTACTTATAGGATACCAAACTAAGGAACATCAAGAATGAGCATATTTGCTCAAAACCACTAGTGGAGTTACTACTGAAACTGACAACCATTGATTCATTCAATGAATACTCACTGACTACCTATTGACGCCTTAGAGAAACATGAACAAAATCATATGGCAGTAAGCACCATTCAAGTCAATTCAGGAAAAATGTGCTACACTTCTACTCTGTACATACCACCGTCTTTATAAAAAGAAACCACTCTGGTCTTTATGGCTATTGTCACATACTAGGAAGGCCAAACACATGCTTTGATAACAACTAGGATTGTATAATGTATAAATAAGACATCGTATTCATTTAATGACACCATTGTGAACGAGACCACAGTTCTACTGAAGTCTCACATTAAGTGGATACGGAGAGAGCTCACCTGGCCCAACAGCCGCTCCATAGCCAATCCATAACCACATAACGAAATATATCCTTTCAGATTCTAAGAATATTTGTTACTGGTTTCAAACATTCTACATATAAACTTGGGAATGTTGCTTTAAAAAGTTATGTTGAAATGCATCGATAAAACAAAATATAAGCCCATCAGAATATTTCATTAAATTTACCACCAAATGCTGTTTTTTTATTATTTAAAGAAACATACAAAAACATTATCTATGAACACAGAAAGTGACTCTTTATGATATGTAAATGCAAGTCAACTTTTAATTGATGACTTTGTGTTGGGAAACCCCAGTGGACTTTTTAACATCTCAGCCCATTTCTTACTTTATGTTAATATCCGTCACATAGACCACAGTCAGTGAAACTGTTCACTTTATCATTAAACAAACTCACAGACCGCTCCCACATCCGCCCTTCGGTAGGAGGTTCCCTCCCAAAGGTTGGCTTTTCTCGGCCTGACCCATTATTTTCCATACAGTTCGTACTTTCTCTCCCGAGCTCAGCCCTGCCTGCCTGTTTCCACCCTCAGCAAGTTTTCTCTCCTCACACTAGCAGAGTACTTGTAGTTTGGAGAAAACATTTGGCATTTGATGAAATACAGTGTACCAGCTGTCTCCCCAGAAGAATGGCTCATGAGAAGTAACATTCGTATCAGAAAACTCATTTTTTAAACAAAGCAGTGAGAAAGGATATTATCTTCTTTTGTTGCTCTTTCTCTTCTAGTCCTTTCAACGTTTCTTGAGATGCAAAGATATAATGGCTGGGACTTGTAACTAAAATCTCCTCTGACTGGAGTAAATCATAGACTGAATTGGTGTGTTAATGTGTGACAAGAGAGTTATAGATGCGTTAACTGATTATTACATGACCTGAGATGCAAACAGATCTCCTCTTGTGAAGTTTGTCAGGACGACATTCGAGAGCAGAAGTGCAACGTCTTCAGTCATGGTACTTGCATATTTAACTACTTCTAAAGGGAATCGTAGGGCCCTGTGTACAACTCCATCAGGAAGAAAATGTAAGACTGCTTGATGTTTTTATTGACATGGCAAGAGGCCTTTGATTTCATGAACAAGAATAAACCCTGAGCATGAATTGTATGGCCACAGTGTAGATTCCTGGATACTAATGGTGAGTAAGAACTTGTACCATAATCCATCATGACAGTCAGAATTAGCAAGGATATCCTCAAATCACAGATAAGTGGGGTAAAAATGAGAATGCATTCTGATTACTCCTTTCTTTTCACTTCCACCTTGATGAGTTGAAGCTACTGTTGGATGAGGCAGCTGCACTCATTTCTCCTAACCATTCCCCTACCCCACCTCACCCACACAAACGTACATGTGTGCATGTTCACATACATTTGTATTGTGAAAAACAAAGAGACATTTTTCTACACGCAGATTATAATATGGCCTCAATTTAGATGTATTTGATTATGTAAACCGTGTTTTCACCGACCGGCTTTTGCACACCTTTCCATGTGGAAAAACCACAACACCAACACCAAAAATCGATCTTTAGCTATTATTATCTAGAGTATTTACTATATGTAGTCTAATGCAGTCCCTATGGATATGCCTTCCTAAGTACTGGCACTAAGAAGAAGTTCAAATAAATTTCTCTTACACCCAGGAAATCAGTTTTGGTTGATGATACTTGATTAATTGGTTCATATCTAAAAGGCTCATACTGCAACTTAATTTATGCAGTTGCTCAGAGTAACAATTTAAGACAAGTTTATTCTAAAGGATATATCCCGAAAGTACTCTCTCTTTCAATTAGAAGTTTTCAGTGTACTTTATTAACATTTCCCTTGATTAACTAGTACATTTGGCAAAAATTCTTTAACTTTTTCAGGCGAACATTGTGGAGAATGAAACCTATCGTGTGGAACATTTGGCATCTCGGTCATTTATTTCCGTTTGCATTAGAGCAGACCCGAAATCGCCTCGGGGAAAATCTCAACTCGGTTTGTGGACATCACCTTCATCCCCATCCACAGGGCAGGTGGAGAGCCTTCTCTTCAATAGCACACCGCGTCACTTCTGCGCAGGCGCTGTGTCAGCCTGGTCACAGAGCTGGCCGATCTCACTGGCTGCCGGGCCCAGCCTCTGGCGTCCCAGACACGAGCAGGGGTCAGAACAAGAGATTCAGGACTTGGAGGAGGTCCTAGTAAAAGCAAAGGGAACCTGAGAAACACGCAGCTTGAGGAGGCCCTAGAAGAGAAGTGCCGCGGCCCTGTGGGCCTGCGAAAAGGTGCAGGAGGCGTGATTCTGGCAAACATCGCCTTGGGGAGTGAAGGCCATCGAAACCGCAGGGAGGGGAGATTAGGGAAGAGAAGAACTCAACCCGGGGCTCATGACTCTGCAAAAGCAACAGAAGTACATGGTGAAGTACTCTGAGCCTAGAAGTTACTGACGAGGAGAAAGGGAATCTTGGTATATACCAAGAGCAGAAAGGAAACGGAACAAATAAGAGTACTCTTTATAAGCTCCCAGAAACAGCAGTTTCCTGAGAGAAGAAAGACAGAGCAAATGTCTTCATACAAGATTCTGAGTGGCCCAAGTAGACACCAGTACTACTGATGTAAAAATATTTACATATATATAAAATTGTACATAATTTATATAATTTTCATAGAGGGTGCTAAAACCATCCTGGTGGCTGAGTAGTAATACAAACAGAAATCCATCAAAATCAAATTATATATATATATATATATATATGCATAATACATTTACCCATATACAGGGCAGAGCAAATGAAAATTTACATTTGTGAGTACGCAAAACACAGAGTTTATTCTTGTATCAACTATAGTGCTATTTCCCATATGAACAACTATAAGCCTACTTTTGCCCCGCCCTGTATCTATACTATTTATGATGCAGACAGACATTAGGGACGTAAATCATAACTTTAACCGAGCCACGGGCAGTGCACCTATTGTAGGTGCTGTGAATGGATGCCCAGATTAATTCACTCTGGCAGGGCACCTGGTTGACAGGGCTGGGCTCGGTCTGCTTCACTGGAATAGCCTTGACCGATATTAGTTGGGAATTATGCGTGCCACAAGAGAATATGACTCAAGAACATCTTTATGAAACTCACTTTTTAATTATCGGTCGGAGGCTATTGAAGCCGTTGTTCGCTACATGACATGCTGGCCTGTTGACGAGGATTCCCTGGAAACGAATATTTGCATCTGGTCTCATGTTGTTTTTTTTTAAATTTTGATAAATATTCATCAAATAAAAAATAATACAATTGTATTCAAAATGCTTCTTTTTTTATTGTTGTTCAAGTAACAGTTGTCTCCAGTCCCCCCCCCCGCAACTCCTCACCTCCCCACCCATCCCCACCTCCTACCTCCTACTCTCAATCAGTTTTTTAAATAAGTGTGCATTGCCTGAATACTTTGTTTGTATTTAACTTGTGGACACTGGATTATGTAACTGGCCTTCCTCTGGTTTTATATTGCCTGTTAGAAAGCACAGAACCATATTTTTAACCACCTCTTACAAATACATAGAATGTTATGACATTTCATATACTTTTCTTATTCCTGTACTCATGTTACTTTCCCTGACCTTATTATTCTTTAGTTTTAATTTTTCAACTATTAATTTTTAATATATTATGATGCTTACTTTTGTTAGCTACCTGGAGCCTCTTTTTTTGTGGACAAGAGAGGTTACGCAAATACTTTCAAAATAAATACTCATCCATGCATCCATTAAATAAGTATATTTTGAGACTTTATGTCATACCAAAACCTGTGTAAGATACTATCTTTACAGTAGAGAATAAGTAGGTTTAAAGAACTTCTCTTACAGATGGACTTATTCAAGCAAATCTTAGTTCTATTCCAGGTGGCAAGTGCTATTGCATGTACTCTGTCCAACAGCAGAAGAAGTAAATGGTAATCAATGCTCTTTGAGAGGAGAGATGCTAC
>PVJI01003795.1:0-118114 GCA_004026765.1 Micronycteris hirsuta | reverse complement strand
TCAAATGACCACAGTGTTTTAAAACACAGTGTCAAACACCCAATAAAGAACACCCTCCCAGCCACCAGCGGGCAGAGCACAACACAGTCACCTACCTGTAAAATGATCTTGTTTATACCTGGACAGGGAAATATATTTGTCACTCCTAGGCTAGTCAGAGCACTAACTAACTATTTCATTATTTCACAGCTCTCTGCTACGGCCTCTCAAATGATGTTCAAATACCTCACACGACGGAAACAGCAGCCCAGAGACATGACTGAGGAAGGCAAGGGTCCTCCAGCCATGAGACCGGAAGAGCAAGCTCAAATTCCCAGGCCCTGTAGGCGCACATTTAGGAGGAACAGCCACGGTCATTGAAAAAGGACCATTGGATTTTCATTTGAACAGAAATGGATGTGTGGGTTCTGTTTCGTTTGCTCCAGGGAAAACTGATCCCTCACAATGAAGAAACGCCCCCAAAGATGAAGTTCTCTTTTCTTCCACTAAGAACAAAGGACCCTCTACCGTATTTTCGGTGTTTCCTTGTACCAGCTCACTAGATACAGATGACACCTAAAGTGTATCAAAGCAGACTGTCACCAACTAGAAACCGATTATTATCCTGTGGTTTCTCCCTCTGTTTTCCTCCTCCCCCATAACTCGGTCTGGCCCAAACCTCCAGTGTTGCAACAATTTCTCTTTCAGGAATTCCCAGGCCTTTTTAAAACTAGACATTACTTTTTCTTCTCATTACCAGAAGGGGAAATCCTGTCCTTTAGTGAAAGCCACACAAAAATATTTGGTGGATCACCATAAAACACAAGAAAAAGCGTAATGACTTCTCATCTTCCGAAATTACTTAGCACTTGGCTTGCAGTTCAACTCCTAGGGAATTAGTTGCAGACAAGAGTAAGGACAAGAGGTCCGCTTTCTGAAGTTCACGGCTGGCAGGGAGGGGGGTCACCTGGTGTCCCTGGGCGCACGCAGTGCTGAGAGGAAGCCCGGCTCCCCAAGAAGCACCCCCCGTGGCTCTGGCCAGGGTGACTCTGGCCCACTGGGTTGGCATCCAGGGTCAATTCTTGGGAAACCAGTCTCTGCGGTTCACCTCACACTCTGATAATAACAGGCCCTTGCCTTACCCTCAACCCCGAGAAAGGAAAAAAGTCAACACTCTAAAAATAAGAAGAAAGAAAAGAGGAGAGAGTTCCTTGCCAACGCTGGTAACCAGGAGGCCTGGAAAGAGGCCACTGAGAAGCCTGCCCCTCGCCACCCGCTCCCACCAAGGCTGCCCGAGGCAAAGGGAAAGAAAACTGCCCACGTCCTCCCCGTTCACATTCCTACAAGAGAGTCACGTATACTATTCCAGCTCTGTTATTTTCCGCTTCTGCACGGAGTAGCTTTTTAGGTCAAAGATGTTTGTTTTTTTAAGAAAAAGAATTTTAAGTTATATCTTCAAGTGTTAAATCCTACCTTCTATATTTCTTATACTTTCTTCTATTACTCAACTGCATTTAAAAAAAAATGAAAGATGGCTGGAATCACTTGATCGAAGGGGCCATATTTTCTTATTTTAAAACTAAACAATTAGAAACTTCCTTAGTCCACTATTTATTGAGGCTGAATTTACACTTTTAAAAACAGGTCTTCCCACAAGGAAAACAAGGCCAAATTTCTAGGATAAGAAACCATAATACCTGCCACTTTGCTGCAGAAGCCAGTGGTTTGAGGAAAACTCAAACTCAGTCCCCGTCCCCCTAAATCATTTTATCTTTAAAGCAAAGTGAATGCTGTTATTGACACACAATTATTTTACCAAATGTGAGGTTTCCCCTAAAAACAAAACAAAAAAATTTGACTTACAGAAGGCACCATCTACAAGGAGACAGGGGGCTGTTGAAGGAGGTTCCTCCGGTGGTGCCCACACGGTCCTGTGCCCCAGCCTCAGCGCTCTGCGTTCCCACCACTCTCGCCGCTGCAGCCTCTGCACACCGGTTTCCTCGAGGCATTTCGCGCCTGTTCCCTTGGCTGGGGTAGGCCTTTCCTCGTCCCTTACCCTCTTCCTCTGTTTCTCCACCCTGTCTTGTTCTTCCTGTTTGGGTGTTTTAAGGGTTTTGCAGCCCTTGAAACATTTGTGATAAATTAGTTCTTTGTGTAATAGTGTATTTCATGGCTATGCGGTTTTTACGTAATATCTGCCTTCTGCACTTAACAAGCTCCGACCCAGCAGCGCTGTGTCTTTCCTGGTCACTGCTTGAGCACAGTGTAAGCACTCAGTGAATGTTCTGAGTGAGGGACAAATGTGTGCACGGGATGTTCATGACCATTCTATCAGCTCCATAGCATCTTCAATTTTCTGGAAGCCCTAGAGAATAGGAGTGGGGATATTTCACGAGAAATCATCCTGTCTAAAGCAATGGCATTAAAAAAAAAAAAAAGAAGGAAAACAATGGATGAATCTCTGACCTGTGAAAAAAGAATGGCAAATAGAACTAACTTCGCCCAACAAAGGGCCCCTAATTGGGAGGGACAATGAAGCTGGAGAGGCGGGTTGGAGCTGAGAGGTCAGATCACGGAGAGTGAGAGTCAGACTTCGGTGTGTTGTAACCAGCAAAGTGTTTGCATAATCGCGTCGTGAGATCATTCCAGAGGCACAATGCAATACTGATCACAGGGAAGAGGCTGGCAGTAGCAACAAGGTCGTAGACTGAAATAGTCTACTTTTGGTGCAAAGAACATCCCCAGGGATTGTGGGAAGTATGGAAATGGGGGAAAAAGACTAGACTCTGAGAGATGAGGGAAGAAGGACCTAGTGAGGAAGGAGGGCTCAGAATTCCTGGAGACACCAGGCCCGGGTGCAATGGAGTGAGGGTCCATTGTACAAACGTCTTCCATCTGTTCTCATCTCTCCAGGTGACTTTGAACGAGCCACTTAACCTCTTCAGCCACATCTTCTCCATCTATAAAATGGAAAGATTGGACAAGGTGAGCGGTACCATTTAGCCTTCTCTCCATCCACCTGTCCGTGGAAACCAGGGAGGCAGCTGGAGACACAGGCTGGAGACACAAAGCACTTAGGCTTCACGTTGGATATCTTGACCTTGAGTACAGTGAGCCACCCAGAAAAAGACCTCCTCCGGCAGGAAGCTGGGGAACCAGACAGCTGTGCCTGGGAGAAAAGCAGGCTGGAGACGCAGACCTGAGAGTCAGGGGTTCGCGGTTCACCTGAAGTGAGGGGTGGGAATGAAATGACAGTGGAAGGTTGGGGAGAGATCGGAAGGAGTGGCCAGCTCTGACCCCCTCTAGTCCAGGGAACCCCAACCTCAGTCTCCCCTGGGGGTGAAGGGGCCCCTTGCTGCTCCAGGACAGAGCTCCTGGCCCCACTGTATGCCTTCACCCTCTTTAATTCAGACAAGGGGCGAATGTAACCAGGGAGAGAGGCGGGACTAAGAGGAGATCAGAGCCTGCCTTCCCTGTGGGTGCCTGAGCCAAGCAGAGAATCTCTGAAGTCGTGTTGCAAATGCAGAAGGACCCTGCTCCTTAGTGGCCTTCACTGAAAAGCCACTTAGCTATCGCGGCCTCCCTCCCCCACAGCCGCCCCTGCCCAGGACCAGTTCAGCATTAACCAGGGGCAAAGGTGAGCACGCGGAGGCAACAGCACGCACAGCGCTCCGCCGTGCTTCAGCGGCCGTCCTGGGAAGAGAGTCCCGGTCCTCTGCCTTCCAGTCGCTCCTCTTTTCCACCTATGAAAACCACATGTGCTGTACCTTTAAAATTCCCTTTGCCCTTAACTGTGAGTAGTGTCACATTGTCAGCTGCCACCCTTCCAGAGACAGGGCATCATGGACCACAACCAAACCCGCACCCCTGGGCAGCCAGGGCTCCTTCCCCCGGCTCCGCAGGCGGCGAGCCTGGCCAGGCGGGACCGGGCATGGGCTCTCCCGGAGCGGCTTACAGGAATATTGTTGCCATGCGGCCTGGGCCAAACAATCCGAGTCACCTGACATCCTCCATCCAACATTCAGGAGTCATCAAACTTAATTTCCCCTTTGTGCAATAAAACGCCAAGAGGAAGCTTTAATAGATTGTATTATGTAACGGTTCTATAAAAATAGCAGGCCAGCGCTGGAGCACTTCCTTCCTGGGGCCCAGCAACCTATGCTGAAAGGATACACACTGGTTGCCTGGGCAACCATGAGAGATGACACTGGGGGGAAAAAACAGCAACAAAAGGACCATTTTTTTGGCTCAGTCAAATGAGGTCTGGCTTCAGGCTTTCGATCCAGTGAATACGGGCAGCCCCGCACAGCAAGCGGGGCCGGTTAGCAATTCCACTCAGGCACCCGTGGCCGTGCAACGCTGCCCCTGCTCTCAGGGGCTTTTCTAACCTTGTTTCTTTACAGAGAGACAAAAAAAAAAATGCTTTCCCTTAGTAATTTTTTTTTAAATTTGAAAAAGCAAAATCTTTGACAGGAGTTGAGCAGAGCAGTCAGTAAACAATGCTCATTCTATTTTTTTCTTTCTATTCCAAGGAGGTCAAAAAATAATTTTAGTTCCGTGTAATTAATTGTCTTTTGTTTTCTCCTAGTGTGCTTCGGATTTGATTATGCAGGAAGCGACGGGTTTAACGGCAAGAACCTTTATAAACAACCTCTAAATAAAAAAGTAAATTGGGGACACTCATGCAAGCTCGCCTTTTAAAAGTGAGTAAATAGCCATCTCTGGGATGCCCTCCCCACAGCAGACATCAAAGGGCGGTGTTCGAACAGATGGTAATCGCATCTCTCCCGCTGTACGGAATGAGAGTCTCTACATTTTATTGCCACCATTATTATCACTGCCTGGCAAATGGGCCGCCACTTCCATTTCAGAAAATCAGTTTTCCCACTGTACCAAGGAGAGTGGCAGAGGTCCCTAAGTTCCTGACTTGCACCTAAACGTTCTTCCTCTTCTAGGGAGGAAATGACCCTCGGAGATTTACAAACATGGTCTGGAACCTTCAGAAAGTGAGACCAAGGATGGACACAACGGGATTAAGTTCAGATCTCTAACAGAAAGCAGCATCAACGTTCTTTCAAAGCGAGTCATGGAATCAGTGCTCATAAATATGTAATGCACTTTGTATCCCAAAGGCTTGTCTGAAGCCTCACACAGCAAGGGTTGGATTTTAAGATCAGGGACGCGGCACGAAGCAGCCACCCTCTGAGGGAGTGGGAAGGAAATCTGCGAAAGCAAGGGGTAAGGCATTATGGGAATCTGAACCCCATGGTCGTGATTGTGCTGTGGACTGCCCCAGTTGAAGGGAGAACACAACTCCCCCCCAAAATCAACTATGTTTGCTTTAGTGAGATATCCTCTCTTCCGTCTCTGTTCCTACTTCTGCAGCCTTTTGTCAGTTCCTTCAAATCCTCAAAGCATCTTTTCATCATTGGTCTGCTGACAATTAACTAATACCGAGACTGTCTTCACCGACCTAGGGGCAATAGAGGTTTGGAAATTATTCATTTAGTTTTTATCAATGCTTGTTGCCAAACTGCAGTTTCTGGTCTCTGAAAGTTACCACGTAAGACAAAACTCCAGTTTTCCCCCATAAAGTCAGTCGAATCACCTCGGTGTGCCCCAGGCAGGTGCTCCTGAAGACGGACTGGGAGATAGAGTACTCTTTAAACATCAGATGCTGTTAAAACAGAAAACATCCTTTATTATTAAAGTTACAAGCTTCAGGCTTAAGACCAGTGAGACCTGGACCCTGTATCTACGGAGAAACACAGGCAGGATGCATGTGCCTTCAAGTCACTGGCCCCGTTCCCTGTCAGGCTAAGGGTGCAGAAATGAGCAGGACGGAGTCGCCGACAGCGGGGTTTTACGCAGATCTTTATTTTGACTCTAGGAAAGGATGGAAGAGGTCTTTGCTGAAATGGGCACTGAGTCAGCACTGAAAGGCAGCCCGACTCCAGGGGCGACCCTGACTTCCAGAAAAGTGAGCAGTGACTCTGGCTTGGTTTTCTGGCCTGTGGTTTCCACGGGCTGATGCTTAAGCCTGTGGCACCAAATAAAAGTGTACGGGAGTTATTATGGAGCTTGGCACCTGCCACCAAATCCATACATTCTTTTCAGTCATTGAAGAAATACTAAGATTAAGCTAGGATAAATATTCCCCAAGCTTCAGGTTCTCGGTTTAGCATCTCCTCTGATTACTTCCTGCCCGGACTATCGTCAGTATGAATAATGATGTTAACCACACGGCCACTCCTTTTAGAGGCTGCGGAACACAGACAGCTCTGCATCTAGTCACACAGAAGGGAAAGCACACGATGAAGTAGGTGATACAGTAGCAGTGTTCACTGGAGCTCGCTATATGCGAGGCTGGTGTGCCCTATAGGAACTTCCAGTCTAGACTGGCCTTTAGCACTTAAACTTATGCAAAGATAAGCACCCCTGGACACTTGGTAATGAGCACAAAGACGTGAGTTCTGCAGCTGACCGATGCCAGTGTAGGCTGGGGGCTAACAGAGACCTCTGTTGGCTGCACAGCCTGGGAGGCTCCACAAAGGAGGGAGAACTGAGGTCACCCTGAGAAAACAGAAAGGATTTAAGCAAAGAGAGAAGAGTGAGGCCGAGAGGGAACAGGTATAACCGAAGGGACCAGACATTCACCTCCCCACACCTTATTCAGAAGACTACCGGGAAACCAGCGGTTTCGGGGGGACTGAGGGGCCTCAGAGGAGGGAGAGGCAGGGAACAGCATTATCCGGGCTTACAGGAAGGAAAGTAGAGATCATTCGGCGCTTCATATTGGGGTTCAATGAGACTTAGATGCCGTGTTCATGTGATTTGGGACAAGACTCTTAATCTCTGCTTGCCTCAATTTCCTTGTCTGTAAAATGAGGATGATAGTAATAATGGTAATACAATTGTAACTCACAATGCATTGAACCAATGTAAGTTGTCCTGTTATCCAGGTCCCTCAGTTTACACTTTCATCTCGTTTGATAAACAATTTCTACGTTGGTTTGTTGTCTCAAGTTGGGGTCTCCGTGTGTTGAGATGGGGTGCCCTCCCCTCCAGCCTCCATCCACGTGTCCCTATCAAAGACCGACAGAGGAAGAGCCGAAGTTAGTGAGTTCTCCCCATTGGCCAACAGAAGAGGCCTCGGGAAAGCCAGGCTATTTCCAGACCAAGTCAGTCCCCCAAAGTGTTCACACTGTTTACCCACTGACATCCTCCTCCCAGAGTGGCCACAAGGAAGGACAGGGCCATGCGGTCAGATTGGAGCAGACACCCGCTGCCCAGCCGGCTCTCTGGAGGTGGGCTCCTAGAACAAGGACTGGAACGGCTCCGTAGCAACAAGAATGACTCATTTTTCAAACTTGGCGCTCCGTCAAGGGTCCCGACAATAGACCCCCCTTGGCCATGACTCTCAGAGCGTCCCGCCTCCTGGTCACGCCCCGCTCAGCCCTGTGGCACATCAAGCCATAGGCCCGTGGAAGCACTTCCTGGTGACCCACTTCATTTTGTTTACTTAAAGGTTGTTTTTGTGACTTCTAAAAGGCCAAGCTTGCATCTGGGGTTTGTAATTCTAAGTCAGAGAAAGACAGTTGTTATGTATTGTTTAAAATTTGTTTAATAAAAAGGAATTTCTTTGAAAACATCAGGCCAAGCTTATGATGTAAATTTACTGTCTGTAAATTTACAGTATGGTGACAGAAACTATAACAGAGGACGTTAATTGATCAGTGTTTAAGAAACATTCACCACAGCAATGAAAGAGTATATGGTGTTTTGTTTAAAAGATATTAACTCACGATGAGAAATAAGATGTTTTTCTTTTGGGTAATTTTCCCTTATATGGTGTTTGTTTTTTCTTTTGGTCCTTCTCTATTTTCTAACTTTTCTATAACAAATATCAATGTCTTACATGACTAGAAAAGAAAAAGCAAACAAGGTGTTGATGATGTGACTTGGGACAGTCCAGCAGGTGATTTTCAGCTGGAAGTTTCATCTCTCGACACCAAAGACCTTCCCAGACCTTCCTGCAGCTGTAGATAGGTTGTTTTCAGGTTTGCTCCTGAGGCTGAGCAAGCCCAAGTTCTGATATGACATACTCCCTTCGTCTGATCTATGTAAGATATTGTTGCTTAAGCCTCCTCAAAAAAGAAGCCTGTCCTCGGGTGACAGTCCTCTGAAGCTTTTAAGCAGCAGCTCTCTGAATGCCACGAAGTCCACCGTTTATATTTCCATATCTTCTTATGTTTCAGGTAAAACGATAGCAGAGGGTGGCAGGGGCCTTCCCGAGAATCCCTCTGTCCCCTGGTCTGGGTTACCTAAATGTTACCTCTCTAAGTACGGAGCAAACCCTGGGGCCTGAAACCGAAGCTGCTCCCTCGCACCAGGAAAGAAGCCACCTGGAGCAGTGGTATGCTAATCGCCTAGTCCGTAAGACATTTACCAAAGGTCTGCGAGGGTCACTGAGGGGCAGGTGGCCGAAAACATAGTCCCCACTCCTCACGTGGACTCCAAGCAGCCTATGATGCAGGACAGGCGAGGTTTGAAACCTGGCATAAGGAAATGGCCCTGTGGCAGGGGTCGGACCACCAACAGTGCCACTCCCTGCTGTTTTGTCTGAGCAGCAGGTGGGGTTCTTCCTCCCCACCCCTTAGAAGTTGGAGGACGGAGGGCACAGGATTGGCTTTTGCTAAGAAACTGGGAGGGGCAGTGGTGGGCAGCACTTCTGAGCAGAAGCTTTGGGGACCCACACACAAATCACTAGCTCCCCCTCCTCCTGCCGCAGCAGAGAACTGAGCCATTTCAGCCAGTGAGGGCTCTGGTCGCCCACTGTCCCTGAATGTGGACAGTGTGGGGCACGGTTCTGGTCAGCGTGAGGTGGACGTGCAGTGTGAGCAAGAACTAAAACATCGTGGTTTTAGACATTAAGATTTGGGGTTGATTCCTGCAATATCACCTAACTCTCCCTGGTTAATGAACAGTTAATTCTCACAGCAAGTCCATAAGATTAGTCGTTCTTATTATCTTTATTTTTACAATTTAAGGAACTGAACCATAGGGTAAAAAAGAATATTTGACCACCGTTGGTCAAATGGGGACAGTTACACACCATACTCACTTCATATTTAAGGAGACTGAGTCTTATATGTAGTGTGAACTGCCTAAAGTCACTCAATCAGGAAAAGGGTGTGTATTCCGACCTGATCTGTCTTTGTGACGCTTTGCAGAGAATGACTGTGGTCCAGCACCTGGTTCAGAGAGCCAGAGGTGGCCTCGTGGGAAAGATCGCCTTACCTTGGCGCTAACGGGAAGCGGCCAGAGAAGGAGCGGGCTGCAGTAAGCTACCTGCAGAATGGCCAAGTCCGGCAAGCAGGAGCAGGGGCGCTGTGCACCTGCAGACAGGGAGGCGGGAAGACCCTGTGGCAACACTGGCGCCAGGGACAGACACAGCGGCAGCGGTAGGGGGTTCTGAAGAAGCAGGTGGGAGTAGATTATATAAACCCCTGAACGCCATCCTTAGGAGCTCTGATTTATTTGTCTGCGGGCAACTGGAAGACATCGGATGACTTCATGAAAATGGGGGCCTGGTGCATTAATTTCATCACACCTCTCAGTGTGGACCAGTCAACTGGGATCAATTAACCACTCAAGTGATCTGTTTTAAGGGCCTGGATAGCATTTTAGCCTTTGCTATAGACAGGAAAAGATCTAATATACACAGCGTCCAGCAGAAGTAATGCCTGCTTGAGTGTGATGAGTGGGGTAATAATTAGTATGGGTATAATAATGTATAGTTTTAATTTGAACATTTCACTTAAAATATATCATGTGCTTGAGTGGGATATTGTTATATTACAGAATGGCATGCTAATGATTTTGGAATAAAAGATTTTATAACAAAAAAGGGACGTTATTTGTGCCGGACCTGCATCATGAAGGAAGAACCCCAGGACGGGGTTGGCTGGCTGACAGAGGACAGGCAGATGGTAACAGGTATGTAAATACCAGTGTTAGGTAGCATAGAGCTTTATAATTCCCGCCATGGGGAATTCGCTTACATTTTCAATGTCAGTAGCAGCTAAAAGCTAGAAATTCTTGAAAAGTATACTGTAGCGGTATAATCCGAAGGGCAGGGTTTTCAGAAGAGATTGGCTTGCCACTCGCTACCTCTGTGACTTTGGGAAATCCGGTTAAGCCTTTAAAAATCTTTAAAATAGAGCTAGAAATACCAGCACAAGGGATGAATACGCTGGTGTGTGTGAGGGTGATGCAAGGCACCTAGTTCACCGCCAAAACCCAGTAAAAACCCGCTTCTTTCATTAGCATTTCAAACTGAACGGCGGTACTGGATCAATGCGGTTTAAGATTTCTTGAGCACCTACAATGTGGATTCGTAAATCTTGAATTAGATAAAATAACTTGCAAACACCTCTGCTGACTTTTGTCAACACGTTTTTTTTTTCAGGACCACTATTCACTTAGTGTTACTATGCATACTTTAACAACGAAGAATTCTAGCCAACACAGGTAAGCTGCTCCTCAGCCACGTGGAGACCTAGAAACTGCCGAAGGAAGAGCCGTGGCAGGTCGCCGAACCTCTCCTCCATCTAGAAGCGCTTCCCTAAAAACAAATATCCTCGACCTGAGTGGGGTGGAGGCCTGAGGGAAGAGGCTAGAATTTCTACGGCCTCTTTCATCTGCTCAAGACTAACGGCACTCCGCGTGGAAGGCAGACTCCTCTCTTAACTCTGTAACTGCTGCCCCCGCCCCACCCCGATACACAGAGAAATGTCGCCGAACACCACACGTGGCTCACACTCTGGACCAACAGCCCCCAGCCAAGCCTCTTTCCAAGGCAGCGGCGCCTGAGGAAGCTGGTCCCTCAGGAGGAGAAACACGCCTGTCCGACAGGTGTGAAGCTCACGTGCTGAAGGCCAAGTCCAGGTGTGCCTGCACCAACACTAAGCAAATATACCACGGCAAACATTTTGTGTTCCCATGCATTTTATTGTTTCTCATAAAAACATCAATAAATACTGGTACATGGTTTAGACACAACTTTTATTCCTTATAAAAAGAACTGATTTTAAAACTTTTGGGCATTGTAGGAAGGAATTTCAGAATGTATGATGGTGCTGGCCCTGTATATTTCTGTTGTATCAAATATAACTTTCTTAAAGACTTGAGTGGTTCTCCATTTCTAGGGCTATGGCATAAAATAGCTCCAAGAAATATTACCAACATAATTCATTTTTGTGCTATCGACTGACAGCAAGGTAAATGATTTGGTTAACAAATACTATTTTATTAACATAAGTTTCCACACCAGATAAATTAAATAAATTTCTGAAATGAACGCCCAAACCAGAAGTGGAAAACATGGCAACCAACAGTTATGGCGCACGTAACCCAGGGATTCCAACATGTAAGATTCTATCATAATACGCATCTTACACATTAAAGCTGAACTGAAATCTCATCATCTCTAACCCCACACTCTCTCCCTACTAGACATTCAGGAAGGAAAGTGCAGGTCACAGCCCCTCCTGAACACCAAAGTCTCAGCGCCTCACACCCATGTTCACCCTGACCCACAGCCCAGGTGGAAATGTGCGGTAAATCCCACCAGTGTTTTATTCAGACATTAGTCTCTTCACTACTTAAAAGAATTAAATTGCCTTCATCTGGAGTTCAAATGACAGGGAAAACAAAATAGTTCTGAAGAGCCAAGCGAGTTATCCAATGTCCTTATTTTTAAAAAATAATGATAAGGAGTCTAGTTAACCGGAGGAAGAACATGTTCTCAAAATTGTAAAATTACATTGAATAAATCGACTGTAGTTTAATGAGGTTGCCCTGTAATTCATTTTCCCTGAGTTTATTACAGAAAAAGCAACTGCAAAAATCCCCAGTTTTCAGAATGCAAGGGTCTTGGCTCTAGCGTGTTTGTTAGTTGTTTGTGATCACAAGTTCGCCACATTTTTTATTAAAGTTAATGGCAACAGAATTGGTTATTGAGAAGGGAAGAGGGAAAAATTAAACCCTAGGAGGAAAAAAGATCCTATCTGACTAACAGCGTTATTATTAATAAAGCACGCAAGAAAGAAACTAGAAAAGTACCTTGTTAATTAGAACTGGTTCTAAGTTAGAATTTTCCAAAGGATGTCATAAGCCTCAGCCAGGACTAGTTCTTAAATTATATATGTTTACATGCACTGTGGTATTTTTTAAAGTTTACCAATAACCCAAAAAGCTCTGGGCACATGTATAAAAAAATAATTTTAAAAGCACCACAATTAAATTAGGTTCTGTGGTAAAAAGAAAATCTAAGCCTTAAACTACCTCATAAAAGAGGAGTTTAAAAAAAAAAAGAACCCAGCTGAATAGCCAGACAATGCCAAACCCGAACTGTACACTTTTGTCCCATGTACTGAATGTCAAAGGCCTTGGGATAAAAACGACCACAAGTAACCCTTACGCCACCTCCACCTTACGTGGCCACATCATTGGCATACAAACCCCATACATCGCGTTCCAGCAATAACCAAGCACATGGGTTGGTCAACCGCTTCTTCAAACACAGGAATGACCTGTAGATTTTGCCCACCCGCTCTGGTGAGCAGGACCAGGCCCAGGTCAGAAACCGCTTCCTATCCTCAAACACGCCGGCCGGCAAAGCTTTTGGGAAACCGTCCAAAGGTCTATGGAAACCCCACAACTTCAATTTCCTCTCCTCTGGTCCCATCATTTACCAGAACTGTAACCAAGTAGCAAAACGCACTGGTTTGAGTTTCAGCTTTTATGACTTTTCCTCTCCCACCCTCTGGTAGGGATGCTAATGAGCAGTAAAATCTCCCAGAGGCAGGGAGCCAGGTAATAACGCCAGGCTAGATGAGTGCGCCCAGATAATGGAGAGAGACCGCATTCCTGGAGGCAGCCCAGAGCAGAGCGCACAGAGGATTCTGCAGGAGCCCCTGAGCTGCAGCTCCAGCAGGATGCACGCCCTCTGTGTGTTTTGGGGGGCGGGGAAGACGTGGGAAGGGCAGAAAACACAGGCATTCCAAATGCACTTGGTCCTTCCAGATCTCCGCTCATAGAGCAGCCATGTGGTCACAGGAATACGGAGAAGCAGAAGAAAGTGGAGGGCTGGCGAGGCAGAAGGAAGACATCTGATCACGGACAGCCTTCTCACATCTACTTTTCCAAAGGATATGAAGAAAATGGCTGCTCTATCTGCCCTTGATTTGGATTATAATAAATGCAATAACGTAACTAAAGGCCCAGCCCGACCCTGGCTCGGGTAGAGGGCCCATAAATAATATCAGCTTGATTTGTTCATTTGCCAGCTCTGTCTGAGCCCCTGCCAGGCAGCCTGTGGGACTCCAGGATGACAGAGTAGTCCTTAGCCCAGCGATGATAACAGTCTTCCAAAGGGAGACCGGAAACTGGAGAGCAGCTGGAGAACATGCAACTGTTCTCCCAACAGAGAGCTCACCTCCCACCCCGGAGTCCGCAACAGTTCCAAAGGGAATGTGAAGAGGCCTGGGCACCAAGAGGAGGTGAAATCTGGTAAGAAGATGCTACCCAACAGGACAGAGGAGGCTCCGCCCTGGCTCAGCTCACAGCTGCCCACTGTAGCATTCAGAGCCTTGTCTCTGCTGATCAACCATCCTCACAGCTGACTACAAACATCGCCTTTCTTCATACGTCATGCTGCGCCACAACTTCATATCCAGAAGGAGCCTGCAAATGTTTGCTCCTAGTTTTAGGAATGAGGGTCGGAGAAGTAAGGCGGCACGCCCAGTCTCCAGCACCTATGAAGACGGCACAAAATAAGGAAAGTGAGGAAGGGAGACAGGAAAGGAAACAGAATTTGCAGAGGGCTGATGGTTGTGCCAGACATTGCAAACACTGTAAACATCTAGTGTTCCCCGCAAAATGCAGCAGGGTAGATGTTCTCTCTACTTGACAGGTGAGGAAACTGAGATTCAGATAGGTTAAGTAACTTGCCCAAAGCCACACAGCAAATGACCAGGACAACACGTTCATTCACTGCCTCGGGGCGCTGGCATGGCTGCCCTCACCAAGGCTGTTGTTTGTACACCTGCTTGCTCCCTGTCTTTGGGAAGCTCCCAGTCGCCACTGACCCTGAATCTGAGGCCTGGTATGATATTAAAACAAAGGAAAAGGAAAACTTTTCACTCGGATTGAGTGATCATTCCTGACCAAGCAGCCTAATGAAGCTAGGGTCACTGTCTCCCCCACTGGCTGATCTTCGCAAGGTTTCCTACAGAGGTTTAATTTTTATTTGTGTAATAGGCCTCAATGCAAATGTTTCACTTCTAAACCTCAAAATAACCCCTCTCTATCACAATATTGTTCTTCGGGTACCAGAAGTCCCTTCAGAGGCCTTTTTAGAAATGTTGATGATCCCTCAAGATGCCGACCGGTGTCTTTTTCCAGGGGGTCTGTCATCTCGCCTGAGCGTCACCCTCCACAAATACCTGCCGGAAGGTTCCGGGCAACACTTCATGGAAGGCTTCACGGCACATGCCGATTCGCATTCTGTTCTCTCAGACAGAGTCTGTCTGTACGAATATTGATTGAAAATATTAACTCTAACTTCTGTATCAGAGTGCCTTCCTCTCAGGGATCACAGGCACTTGTAAAACCTGTGGTTAAAAATCAAGCTTGAAGTATGTAGCACATCGAGGTTTGACAATAACACAGCAGGAAATGTTAAATTCTTTTGAGGGGAGTGAAAAAGAAAACCCAGTTAGAGGGTGGCAGAGAGAGATTTCTTACCTTACCTGCCAGAAAGGAGACTGCATCTGAAAACCTTTTTTTTTTTTTTTTAAATTTACCAAGTGGAAGGAAGAATAGATCAAGTAGAACAAGGTTACTCAGATTCTTAAATAACATGTCCCAGCTCACAGTTTGGGAGAGAGAAGGAAAAGGGGAAGGGAACACATAACAGATGTGGAAATAAATGTTTATCAACACAAAGTCTTGGCAAACCTTAGTCTTCATATCGCCCTTGCTCTGTGTTTTCCAAGTTTCCTGCTTCCCCCTCTCCCTGAAGAATTCATAGCAAGAAAGGAAAAGCAAACCTTGTGTAGGTTTTCCACCGTGTTTGGGGAGCCTCTATGGAGAAGTCTGATGCTTCCCCCGTTAATCTAAAATTAATAAACGTTGTTGACCCAAGGGATTCCTGCCACAGAGTGGGGGAAATAAAAGGTCCATTTAGTGGGTTTGTCCTGTCCTTGGACTTCCAGGCAGAATAAACAGCACCTTGTGACAAAGGCGGTCACAGGCTGGCTGCGGGCCAGGCAGACGCTGGGGAGGCACTCTGTTTATCAGACCACACATTGTCTCAACCAGGATGTGGTCGCCTCCGGAAGGAGAAGGATGCAAATGAGGTTCCCAGAGGCCGCCACCCCGCCCCCTGCACTTGTTCCTTCAGGAGACCCAAGCTCATGGCCACTGTCCTGAGAACAAAACAGAGCCACAGAGACAGGGGAGGGGGAGTACCCAGAACTAACCAGATTAGCCAATGAAACTGTTCCAGAGACACACCACGAGGAACACCCCTCCAAACCACCCTGCCTTGTAAGATAAAAGTTTAAAATGGGGTTGCATCTGTTTGAGGGGAGGCGTTGGGGGGGATTCTTTTTTTTTTTTCTGTTCAAAAATGAAAAGAATTCTGAATCTGGCTCATTCAGCCTGGGTGTGGGGAATGCAATGAAGCTTCTGAATGCTCCGTTTTCTCGCAGGAATTGCACCCCAGACTCTTCACGAACAGTGTTCTCAACTTCAGCTGCCTCGTACGGAAATATCTGCCGGGCTTGGTTGCTGGGGGGTTAAATGAGATAATTGATGGAAAACAATTTAGGCCGATGCCCAGCACACAGTCTGGCTTGGAAGCCGTCGTTAGCAGGTGATACATGATCACATTACTGAGTGGTGTCACAAAGGCACCAAGACTGAGAGGAGAGCGCCCCTGGGGAAGGAGGCGGGGTGGGGAAGGGGGAGGGGGAAGGGCGCACAGGACTCCTCTGGCTAGTTTAAAGAGTTTAATGAGTGACTAGTTTGTATAGACTTTGGAGTCGCACAGGCCTGGCTTCCCGTAACCCCGGGGAGACTCCCTGGTCCCATCTCAGCCTTTGCTGTAACGGGAGCGGAACCCTCACTTCATAGGGTCATGAAGAGTAAATGAGATAAGCCCTTCGAGTGCCCGGCACAGCGCCAGGCAAATAGTAGGTGTTTGGTCATAGTAATTGTTTCTTGTTTTATTTATACAAACCTATGGCTGGGCTCAAATTCACACTGTGTAGCTATGTGGTATTAGGCAAATTACTTAACCTTTCTGAGCCTCTTGTTCCTGACCAGCAAACTGGGGATACTAATAATGCCCACTCACCGGGTTTGCTGTGAGGGTTAAATAAACTGCAAGGCCCATGGATTCGCTCCTGGCACCGCATGACAACTGGCCATTACCAGCGGTCATCGTAGTCTGATTTATTACTCGATGCGCACAGTCAATCTCATTTTACTGCTCAATGCTGGGAGACATGGGATGGCCACTTGGCATAGCCGGGATCCAGCTGCCGTTTCTGGCCATTGGAACTGTGCCGGTAGCTGGGCAGGCCTCCCCGCTGTCCTAGCCACTGACATTCAGTGTGCCTCGTTACTGTAAAATGGCCTTCAAAGCCGCGGGTTGGGTTCTATCAGATGGTTGGGGTCACCTCCCTCCAGTCCCTCGCGTCACCTTCCACCTGTACAATGACCTCTCTCTAGCCAGCGTCAAGGAGATCATTTCAGAGGGTCCAATCTCACAGACTTTAGTTCCTCAGGATGCTTTGTATCAGAAAATGCTTCATGTCGCTGCCTCCGTTTCTCTGCAGTAATGGTGCCAGATCCCCGTGTAAACAAATATTGATGACCCAACACATGCACTAATGAAGATGGTTCAAGTCTTGCCATTATATTTTAATGGAAGAAGATTTTTAACATGAGTAAGGTAGTCCACCTATTGCTTTCTGAGCCTCCCTTCGATGCCTCGAATTTCAAACTTAACAGGCTCTGCTGTGGTTTTCTTTTGCTTCTTATCTTCCCACTTACTGAGTATCCGAGAGTAGTGTCCGCCCTGTGATCTGTAACTCCTGGGACCAGCACCTGGCAGCATAGTGTGTGAAGCCACCTCGCCTGGGTTCACATCCCACATTTCACCATTTAATTGCCACGTGACCTTGGGCAAGTCACTGAAATTCTCTATGTCTCAGTTCTTTCCACTATAAAAAGAGGATAATAAGAGTATCAACCACATGAGATTGCAATGAAGATTAAAGACCTAAATACATGGGAAGGGCTGAGAATAGCACCAGATGGAAGAACCGCAGGAGAGGCTACGTTATTTTGCTGTTATTTTGCTGTTATTTTCATTACTATTGTTATTAGTGGTAACTGACAGACATGTTCCTACTCTCAGGAAGTTGACATATCACAGCTTGAAATAGAAAAATAAACAAATACATCAGTAAGATGAATCAGGTAGTAATATGTGTTGTAACAAATGTAAAAAAGGGGAATGTGATGAAATGCAATTAGCAGACTACTCAGGCTGGATGGTCAGTGCAGGCTGATCTAGGATGTGACCACGGAAAGCAAGCCTGGAATGAACCAGCCCTAGGAAGTCATGGAGGACGAGCATCCCACCATCAGGGAAAATCAGCCCCAAAGCCACAGGCAGGAAAGAGCATGTCTAATTCCAGCTCAGAAAGAATGTCAGGGGGGTTGACTAGAGGGCAGTCAGAAAGGAAATGAGGGGGAGGACATGATGCTGCAGGGTGGGCACTGGCTACAGAATATTGCCCCTGCAGGATCGGGGAGAAAATTTGAGTTGTGTTCAAGTGCGAAGAGGTGGCTTTGTTGAGACTTCCACACTCACATGATCTCATTCATACTTTTAAACAATCACTCTGGCTGCTACGTAGATTAGAATCAGGGAGATACATTGGGAAGCTCTTGCAATAATCCAGACCCAAACAAAACAAGCAAAAGGGAAGGTAGTTTGCATAGGAGACGGAGCCGGGGCATGTTCTGAAGGTAAAGTCTGCAGGATGTGCTGATGGGTCAACAACGTAGGTCACAGAGGTGAGTGCACTTATTTAAGGAGAAAGATGCGCAGATGACATTGTACTTTTTTAAAACTGTGCTTTAGCTTTATCTCTGATTTAAAGCACAAAGCAACACAAAAAAGCAAAAACCACTAAAATGGACATAAGAAGGGATAAAGCCATAAAAACACTCTCGTAAGTGTGGAGGGAGCTGGAAACCTCGGGCTGGGGGCCCCGGTCCCCAAGCGTGGCCTGCACGTGGCTCCGAGCCCTAGCGAACCCCTTCGCACTGCTCAGTGCTACACCAGTACAGCCTGCAAAGCAGGAAACATGGATTGACGGGAGGAGGGGGATGGGGGTGCTGGGCCCATGAGCCCGGGTGATGGGCGGCTCCTCACAGTCTCTGTGCAGTATACAAAAGATCCAGAAGGTCCCACATGCCCTAGCTGGGGACCAGAAGAGCTAGACAGGCTGATGGAAAACAGGACCTGACATGGGAAAGAGCAGAGGATCCGGAACACGAATAACTCTCAACCCAGTGCCAGCAGTTCCGGGAGCCCAGGCAGGACCAGGCCCACTGCAGCAGACCCTGGTGACAGAGACCAAAAAGGACCCAGAAATGGCAACAGGTCTGCCCTTATGTCCTGCGATGGAAAACCACCTCATGACCCAAGACGCCATCGCAAGCAGATGCAAGGAGAAGGGAGGGGCAGCCAAAACCCGAGCCTGTCCCAAAAGAGCAAGAATAACCCAAAGACTGGGATTCCATTAACTGGCAAGTTCCAGTTCTCTTCCTTTCTAGCAAAAAAAAAAAAGTTTAGGAAGAAAATTAGCTTACATGAAATATAAAGAAGCTACAGTTTTCTTAATTCATCTAGTTTATAATCATTCATTGGTAGTACTATCAAAATTTTGTCATGGTATTAACATTAGTCAAGATTAAATTCAAGCAAAAGTGTTAAATAAACAGAGAAAACTTTATGATAAAAATGAGATTCTAACAGTCTTGATGCACAAAACAGTTATATTAAAATTCACAATGCATAGACCATAGCAAATGCAAAGAAAAAGAGACTAACACACAAGATTAGGAAATTTTAAACTTTAAATGTTGGGTTTCAATTATATAATTAATGAACACGAACATTATAGAGAAGCAGAAATTGCTACCCTAATGATAGAATCTTGCACCTGCTTTACAAGAATTTGTGGGACATTTATAAAATTCTAACCATAAACCAAGACAAAAAGAAAATAAGAAATAGCACAGAATATATCTGACTGTGACCTCCAGTGATAGTAACCTATAAATGAAGAGGAAAAAAAGACAAGGAGAAGAAAACTTTTAAAAAACTAAGAAATTCGCTTTCAGTGAACATGTACATCAAAGAAAAAAATCAAAACTAAAATTTCAAGATATCTACAAAATAATAGTGAAATACATTACATGCTTTAAAAATATACAATGAGCTAAAACAGTGTTAAATTCAAAAATCATAAGCACATTATTAACTAAGAAAGAATAAAAATAAGTTGAGCATTCAAGTCACTACATTAGAAAAAGAACAAACAAAGTAAAATTAAGGAATTATAAAAAGGAAGAAAAATATTATGAATCAGAAAAACAAAATTAATGATATTAGAATATCAAAAAAAGTGTTAGTGATAAATAAATCTAAGAACAGATTCCTTGAAATAAGTAATGAAATAGCAGACCATTAGCTGGCCTAGCCCAGAGGGGAAAAAACGGAAGTTCACAAAATTATAAAGAAGGAGAAATAGCCACAAACAGGAAGTAATTAAAGCAACCACAGGAGACACTCAGATGAATGTTTTCATCCATACTTTTTGGAGTTGGTCTAAAACACTTCTTACATATTGCATTTCTTTTTGGTGTTCATAGTATCGATGTCAAAAATGTTGTGAGCTAAAGACTTTTAATATTCTTCAATCAAGGAAAAACTTTAAGATTATCTAAGTAAAACTTCTGTGGATTTTTGGTTTCCGCTGTTGTCAGCGGCAATTTCGTTTTCTTCATCTGTCACTGACTGGGCTGATTACTTCATAACAACCGCCGGGCTACAGTTCTGAAGTGATTTTATCCTAAATATAGAATTCTCTCCGAGGGGCTGGGTCTCAGGCCTCAGCAGGAAATGATATAGCTCGGTATATTCTCACGCCTCCAGCCTTGCCCCAAACTACCCATCAAATAAATGCCACAAATTTACTCTAATTAAAGCTCAAAAGTGTCATGTGTGCACTAAATGTCAGTCAATTTTGAGGTAATTACACCTGAAGGCAGGAATCCATCCGGGTCTCTATTTTTAGAATTCGGTTCAGATGGGAAGTAAAGGAGTCAAGGGTATTCACAGATAATGAGTTCCATTCTTACCTTCCTTGGCCGTGTATACTGACAGTTTACGGAGAGGTGATGTTTGGAAAGATCCACAGGGATGTTCTGTGTGCGTGTGTGTGTGTGTTTTCACCTCCATTCCATCTGTTCAACTGGGTCGATATCATCGTGAATTTATAAGAAATTGAGGTTTCAATTTGGGGAAAGAATATGCAACCTAAAATATAAACTTAAACGCTTACATTTGTAGAATGTTCTCAGAATACCTTCATAGGTACCTCCTCATTCCGTTCTCGCCTTACCTTCATTACAGGTAACAAAACTGAAGATGAGAGGCTGAAGGGGATCCGCACATGCCGCCCCCAAATCTGCCACCTGGGCAGAAGGACGATTTTGAGCTGAAGACAATTAAGAAGGAGCAGACCCTGGAGGAACTCTGCCCTCCCCCTTTCTTCGCGAAAGCAGAGCATGAACCTGCCTTCGTGAAGGTGCCCTCCTTCCTCCCCTGCCCCCGCAGGAGGAGACGGCTCTTCAACCACCAGAGCCGGCTTTTATCACTGGAGAGCACACCCTGGAATCCATGTGATGAACCTCATTAAATCACCCCTCTCTGCCATCAGTTTCCCCATAGATTTACCCTCCCATAGTTCACCTTCCCTAGAGAAGGTATGCATTTTCAGTGTTACGGACATAGAGGTAGAAAATGACACAGTAAAAAAAGGAAACAAACGACTACTCTTCCCTCCCTTTAAAATTTATCTGTCTGGGGCTTAGGACCCAAACCCGTGTCAGCCATGAAGTAAGCAAATTTGTGATAAGAAACTAATAGCTGATATTACCCCTCTGCCATATAAAATATATTTATTTTAAAAGATCCTGAGCCAAAGAAGCGAGTTTCCCAAACACTGAAAAGATAGTATTGCACAATCGTCTCTTTCAGCACCCCTAGAATCTTCCTCTATGCTGGCTCTATCTATTACTCCTGAAATTGGCGCCTGCTAGAAGCTCAAATGTTGAACAATAATCAAACTCACGAACCACATTTCTGTTTAGGCCTCTATTAGACAGAATAACAGAAGTCAAAATCAAAGATAAAAATAAGCAGTTGTAATAGGAATACAGGTCCACCCATCGCAACTCCTGAATTTTCTAAAACAACGAGAGTTTTTTTCATCTGTAATCACCAAGGGGAAATTAGATGCTCAAACTTGAAACAGGGAAAATGGATGTAATAAAATTAGTCTTACCTCATCTTGGGTTGGGTTAATCCTGTGATGTTAGAGAAAAAAAGTTAACATAGCCTTGTATTCACAAACATTTGCACATCTAAACACATAAAATATGAGGTCTGACCAGAAGAAAAAATCCAATCATTGTTAATATAGTGAGAATGGTTTGTGTCACATCAATATAACCTGGCAGCCAAGGAGAGTGGACTGGAATGCGCACGCATGAACAATGAGGACTTCACAGTACTAGTCAGTGGGGGTGGTAGACACCATTGAGTGAGCATGTGTGGCAGTCACATTCAAAATGACTGAGAAAGTAGAGGAACAAATCTGCATCAAATTTTGCGTTAAGCTTGAGCACTCCTCAGTGTAAGCTATTCAAATGATTCACAAGGCCTCAGCCATGGGCAACTGGTGATTGGCAGCTTCATCATCACAACACACTCACTCACTCATCACATCTCGTGCAGAGTTTTTTGGTGAAACATTGAATCGCCCAGGTGACTCAGCCTCCCTACAGCCCTGATGTGGCTCCCTGCCACTTCTGGCTTTTCCCAAAACTAAAATCACCTTCAAAAGGGAAGAGACTTCAGACCATCAGTGAGATTCAGGAAAATACGATGGGACAGCTGATGAAGATTCCAACAAAGGACTCTGAAGTGTTTTGGAGAGTGGAAGGGAGGCTGGGAGAACTGTTTGAGGTCCCAAGGTGCCTACTTTGAAGGGGACTGAGGCGTCATTGTCCTATGTACAATATTTCTCGTATCTTCTTCAATAAATAGATATGTTTTTCATATTACATAATTGGATACCTTCTGGACAGACTTCATAAAAGAAATAGTAGTTTAGAATGTGCTCATCCCCTGACATCTTGGAATTTCTAAAACATTCTAAAGAACTAAGTGATGTCACCAAAAAAGGGCTTGACTATTTAGAAGTGCTCAGGAGTTTGATTTTAATTTCAGAACTTTTTTGTCATAAAGTAGTACAAAAAGCAAAGGTGCTTAGTCGTTGAAAAGAAATCAATTCCCATGGACACAAAAAGTTTAGGTACAACCGAGGAGTACACTTACAGATCAAAAGTGGTCTTGACCTTCATTACTGTATATTATTAGTTAAAACTTGGTCCTTCCCTGATGGGTGGGCTGCAGCTGAGGTATGGGCCACCAGGGCTCAAGCAGACTCTCTTTTCTTCTTTACTTCAATGCTGACCCTCACTCTACCATAAATTGAACAATAGAGGTACAATAAATATTCATTATAGCCCCAAATCCAGCCCCCTGCCTGTTTTTATAAATGGGATCACACTGGCACACAGAACACCCACTCAATGAGGTAATGCTATGGCTGCTTTCCTGCTACAAAAGCAGACCTGACTAGTTGGTACGGAAATATCATGCCCACAGAGCATAGCATGCGTATTATCTGACCCTTACAGAAAAAGTTTGACAACTCTTGATCTAGAAGGAGTCATTAAATAACTGGTTCCTGTGACAAAGGTTTTTCCACATATAGCAAACAAGTCACAACATAAAAAGTGTCCTTCAGAACCTGGCGTCTTCTTGTAAATCCATCAGTCTCATCTCTGACCTCCCCCTTGTGTCCAAGGCCCGGACCCCGGTCTTACTTGCCTCCTCGCCACATCTGTGACTATTTACAAAATAGCAGGGACATTTGCCACCATAGATGTTTCTTCCCTAGAACTACCATAGAGTGAATATCCAGGAAATAAGACAGTAAAAATTTCTAATAATGCACTAGACGTGAACAGCTGGAATTGGAAGTACCTTTGATTGTCCTTTTAGATGGGGTCCTTGACATACCCATGAAGCATCCCTCTATGACATACCTAAGGCTGTGACTTTGAAACTTGAACTAGTAAAATCAAAGAACTATGATATGCTCACAGTACCTAGCCTGATCAGGAGGGTCACACGCTGCCCTAACTGACCTGTCTCAGTCACATTCATGAGAGTGGACCTACAATAGCACAAAACAGCTGACAATGTATTGCTTAGACTTTCAAAGTCAAATGCTGGACCAGGTCAAGGATAATGCACGTTGTCTTGTAGGAAATCTTGTCCCTGAAGTGCAGTAATTTTCCACATGATATTCTGGAGCTGAAAAAATAAAAACAATTGATTTTATGGAGTTAATCGGTTTTCTTCTTTGCTCTGCAGCTGACATATAAGAATGATGAAAGTTATCTTCCTTCCTTCAGAAGAACCGGGAAATATCAAAATCCTGAACTGGAAGAACCTGCATCCAACCCTCTGAATTTATCAGATGAAATTGAGGCCCAAGCCACACAACTGGCTCCAGACAGAAACTGAACTAAAATTCAAGTCAAAAAATCTTTGCTCCATATCACAGTGTAGAATTGACCTTCACCCTGTGGGTAGGTCAGTGGGTAAGTTACTTGGTGAAGAAACTCTACGGGGAAGTTTTAGTACAGATACTTCTTCGTTGTGATGTAAGTGCAGTTCTGGGCTCCAAATTGGGCAGCACTTAGACAAAAGGCCCCCTCACCGCTGAGGAACTGCGCAGTCACCCGCTGTGGGATGAGCCGGCCTCCCCCATGCGGCTGGACCCCCTCAGCGGTACTCGGCATCGTCTGCCTTTGGAACAAACTTCTCCTTCTTTTTCTGGTTGCTGCCCCCACCCCTCCTGTTCCCTGGAGTGCACAGTAAAGACTAGATGCCTCCCGCATAATGACTGCGGTCTGCTATAAATAGAAGGAAAATGAACGTGCACCGTCCTAATGTCAGGCTAATTTTAGCTGGACTGTTTCATTTTAAGTATGCCCAGCTTGGACTGGTCACATCACGGTTCAGTCTAAGAAGTTTCAGAAATGGAAATTACAGAACCACAGCACGGTACCCGAATTGTTTCGAGGGCAGTCACAGCCACTGGGACGCTCTGCGGGGGGGGATGTGGCCAAGGGGAGGTCGTGCAATGAGCAGTGGCAAACTCTCAAACCTCCTGCCTAACAGATTCAGTCCTCGCGGGGAGGTGAACCGGAGACTCTATGTTGTGGCTCTGGCTTGGTTGTGCTGCGTGTAAATACAGTGCCTCCCCGTTCGGCAGTGGACAATGAAATGCTCTGCGTGTCACAGAACACAGGCTGCGGGCCGCTGCGGTAAAGGTTTCCTGCCGAGGTCTGTGCACTGCTGTCTCGGGATTGTCCCTTCGCTTTCAGCATCAGCAGAGTGACTGACTCCTGTTTTCAATCCACAAAACAGCTCCAGAATATGTCTGAAGATTCCAGCCTGTTATTTTTCTTCCAATCTGGGTTTCAATCTTGGTTAATGTTTGCCCAGAAATATGTAATTGCGGACTTCCTCCTCCTCGACGCGTCCAGCGCGGAGGCTGCCAGGCCTGCCTGCTATTATTACCTCCGGGCCTCTGGCAGGCGAGGGGCTGGGGGCGCCCTCGCTCCCAGCCACGGGCTAGATAACCAACTCTCCGCCCCCAGCCCGGATGCTTAGCAGCTGCAGCAAATAAAAAAACACAGCTTACATGTTTCCAATAATGTTTGTTTTTCCTCTCCTTTGGATAAACACATTTGAACTGGTTTCTTTATTAAAAACTCACACTTGCCTTCTCCCTGTATTTGTGAGTTAACTCCTCACATCAGTCCCTGATGTTGACATCTCTGCTCCCTCTCCCTGGCCCAGCCTTGCTTACGGGAAACCTTTTTCATCCATCTACATCACTGCTTCCGTGAAGCCCTCCCTGCTTACACACCTGCCCACCCCGAACAGGAGCACGCACGCACTGATGTGGTTAGAGTTTAGTGCAATCCCCTGTATGCTCCCCTAGCGCTGAGTGACATCCTGTTATAAAGCACGGTGGCCTAGCTTGTCTTATGTTCAGCTCTGTCCCTTCCATCTACCTGTTCCACTGGCCTGATCTTCTGACAGATCTCTGTCTTCTCAGGGCTTGGTAGTTATCTCCTCCTAGGATGAACTTAGTTTTTGCGCTTTTGTATTAGGGAATCATTTACACATGGCCACATCACCCTGGTTAGCGTCCGGTTCTGTGAGTTTTGACAAATGTATGTGGCCATGGAGCCACCACCACCACAGTCGAGGTACAGAGCAGCCCCCCTGCCCCGAGTACTCCCTGTCCCTGGGTGGTGGACACCCCCTCTCTTCCAGCCTTTGGAAAGCAGCTTTCTGTTCCTACATGTGGGTTCTGCAGGTCATAGCCAAGAAACCACAGTCTGCAGCCTCCCGAGTATGGCCTCTTCACTTACTTGAAGGCCGGTCATCACCGTGGCGGTCCACGCCTTGGTCGTGGGCGAGGAGCTGCCACTTACCCATACAGCTCAGGTGGTTCAACCGTTCACCAGCTGAGGGACTTTGCGGTTGTTTCCAGTTTGGGGAAATGCTGACCACACCAACTACAAACATCCACACTCAGGTTTTTGTGCGAATGTACATTTTTTACTTCATTTGGATAAATAACTAGGAATGGGGTTGCTGGGTCATTGGTTAAGGGTCTATTTCACTTTATAAGAAACGGACGGAGTTTGCCTAAGTGGCTATTTCCTTTCCCTTCCCACCAGCTATGTGTGATTCCAGTTTCCCCACATCCTCACCAACACTTAATATTGTCAGTCTCTTTATATTTTCATTTTAATAGATATGCAGTGGCATCTCACTGTGGCTTTAAGTTGTGTTTTCTCAGGGACTAATAATATTGAGCATATTTTAATATATTTATTTGCCATCCTTACATCTTGGGTGAGATGTCTATCCAAATCGTTTCTTCATTTTTGGAGTTTTCTAAAACTTGGTATTGAGTTTGGAGAGTTCTTTTAATAGTTTGGATATGAGTCATTTATCAGATAAATATGAATTGCAAATATATTTCCCCAATCTGTCTAATGCATATTTCTTAATGAATTGAAATCTCATAAACAAAAAAAAAGTCTTTTAGAAAAGGCTTATGAGACTTTAAAGCTACAAATGATAACATTTTTACTTTATGAAATGTTAGCAAGAACATAAAAGTGTTGACTGTTAGGTGAACTAAGGACAGAACAAGGGAGCGGATCGGGCGGGAGAAAAGGAAGCTGTCCACACAGACATACTGCAAACGAGTTATTTCTCCACTAACTGTTCAAAAGTGCCACTAAATGTTATTCTAGTTATAATAGTTTATGGCACAGCAAGGTTCAGTTTAATGACAAGAAGTCAACTTTTGACTTTTAAATATGTTTTCACAACTTATTCTGACTATAGGTAACGTAGAGGTTCAGAAGAGAAAAATTCAGAGTGAGTGGGAGGTGAGCTGAAGCCGGAAGCATGGGTAGTCTTTGCTCAGCCGAAGAGAGAGAGGCAGGAGCACAGTACCAGGAACCACAGAACCAAAAGGGCAGCTGTGGAATTTGTCACCCTGGCCTCCAGCATCCGATACCCCTGGACACCATAGAGGCTAAAAGTGCCAGGCATTTGCTCCCTGAGTCTCCCTGACCAGCACATGGCGTTGGCTGCACCAGTCGAAATCACTAGGCCACAGACTCAGGACCACAGCTTCTGCTGTGCCAGGAAAAAGCAGGGTGCATGCAGCATGTGCCGGCTGTGGGTACCTGCATCTTCATCCCAGAGGCAGCCAAGCATGGGTTCAAGTAGCAGGACCCATGTCAGTGGGTCCTGTTGTGTGGTCGCAGCATGAAAGGGTCTTTATCAGGTCCGTTTCACGGTACAATTTGGGGCATTACTCCTGGATACGTGGTCTCCCAGGCCAGAATCTTTCTGGAAATTCTGTGAGCCATCCAGCATCTTTTTAAAACATTTCTTTTCTGCTTAAATCAGCTAAAATCAGTTGTTGATATTCAGAATAGTGATGGTCACTGCATTCTAAGAACCTACTTATCAATCCTCAGACTCCTGTATAAAGCACCCACTAGTACTCTGCCCTCATTTTTCTTAGTGGTAGCACCACATAAAAGTCAAGGGCATGGCTCAAACCCCAGCTCCATGTGAAAGCATACCTACGGGGAAATCTGGGACCCTCAGCCATCTGTACACCCACACCATACACACTCACACCTTCCTCACTCATTTCCAATAAATGTGTGCTTGTTGAACATGCATTCAATGGTCCAAGAACATTTCCATTCATAAGTCTCATAGATGTTGTGTGGGTTTTCTGCCTACGAGTTATAGAATTATAAGATAATAAGGAACAAACTCAGTGACCTTCGGTATAACCTGCACATCTGAGCTCATTAAAACATGGCCCTGGTTTGGCACACAGCCAGCATGTCACATTTCTTCTAATGGTGTTTTACTTCTGTTTGCCATTTCACTTGTCACCGGTTGCCTCACCTACAAGCTTGTCTGTAGGAGGACAAAGACCGTATCTGTGTACCTTACCAGTGTACCCCCGCCCCGGGCTGGGCATGTAGAAGTTACCCAACACATACTTCCTGAATGAAATAAAGCCTGTGGAAGCACCCCAATCACCAAAAAACAGACTGAGTTGTGTCCACATGCAGGAGAAAGTATCCACTCCTGTACTCACGCCCCCGAAGCCACGTCCCGTCCGCCCCTCCTCCAAGCACAGGGCTGCAGGACTTGCTGCAGACGTCACAATGGGTGCATGGAAAGTGGTGGTGATGCATTAAGTTTAAACAACAGAATAATGATATGATGTATGTAGATGAGCACTGCTGGAGAACAGTGAGATAAACAACTTCGTCCTTGTTAAGGTAAAATAATTCCACGTGATCTTTTCCATTATCCAGATTTTCTGTGAAGGTCTGACAACATGCCAGCAGCCTAAGAATAAGGACTCTGGGTATAGTTCCTATAGCAACAGTAGGTCCAATAAATAAAAATTAAGCAGGAATCATTCTCTAAGATCCAGGCAAACGGAGGGGGTACATGTGTCAGTGTCTAACCTGATCCCCCAGCGCCAATCCTGGCCGGACCTCTAGCCCCCAGCAATTGTGTCTCTTTGCCTAAGACCTTTCTGTTGCCCCCATGGCTCACTGTGTGCACGTGTGAGGCTGCCCAGAAATACCAGGGGACTGGCATCCCCAGAAGCAGCCTTCTCTAGTGGCTCAGATAGAACAGAGCTGAGATACATGTTCTAAATCATGTCCCAGAGTGCCCCAGGGATGGAGTTCCAGTCATCCAGAATGGTCACCAGCTCAGTAACGCAGCCTATTTCTCCTTCTTTCTCTGCCTCTCCCCCACACACCCCTCAGGTGTCTCCTGGGCTCAGCTTCCAAGTACACTAACTACGCTCGAACCCTCGGGGTGGACTGTGTTCAGGGTTTGGAAACAGACAGGCCTGGGTTCCAACCCGTCACTGGCGCTCACTAGCTGTGCAGCTTTGGGCAAGTTCCTCCAAGTCTCCAAGCCTCGGCTTCCTCGGACGTATGACAGAGATGACAGTGTCTGTATTGCACTGTTGTCCAGAGAATGACATTCCACGTGGCCATGCATATGAATCACTCCCACATGGTACGAAAGTGGGAGCTCTTGGGTTTTAGCGGCCGAGACAGTGACAGAGGCAGTAACAATAGGGACCAATAGTTCTCGGACCAGTGTTCCTCCCACTGAATGTGCACTGGAATCTCCTGGGAGCTTGTTTAATGCAGATTCTGACTTGGAACCTGGGGCAGAGCCTGAGATTCTGCTTTTTGAACAGACTCCCAGGTGATAACGGTGTTGCGGGGCCGCAGACCATACCGTGAGCAGCAAGAATTCAGACCATCACCTCTGGATGGCAAGGAACAAGAATGACAAATCACCGGTGCTTTGTGGCAAAATGACACTCAGAAACTGAGATTGTCTTTGCGAATAATTTCTTTAACATGGGTTCACTGCAGGAAGTATAATTTAAAATACTTCCCAAGCCAAGAGCATACAGGATAATGTCTCTTAATAAGCCAAGAGAGAGATAACATAAGCCACACCAATGATAGATGAATTCCACTAGTGTCCCAGGCACAGGGGACATGAGAGAAATGCAGCTCAAGTGCGGCTGAGGTGGACCTCTCTGCCAGGCGGTGCTCAGGAGAGTCGGCGGAGAGCTGCTGGCCAGCGGCCGAGCTATGAGGCCCTTCTTCCGAGAGGACAATGCAGGCGGAACAAAGGTGCCACAGGTGGCGGCAGGACGACCTCCTTGACCTCCTTCCTGAGGCCTCTGCAGGGTCTGCGCAGCTCCCAGCAGACGCTCGCCTTGCCACGGCCAGAGCTAACATCCCTGGGCCTTTGGAGAACAATCTAGATCAGCAAAGAGGAGCCTTCCCCGGAAAAGCACTCTCGGTAAGCCCTCCCAGACTCCTGGCATTTACAGTGAAACGTTCATTACATCATAGTGGCCCTCCCAATCATTCGTATTGATAAGTACTCAGCAGCCAACGAGTTTGATGACCTCATCCTGGCATGACATGGCCCCATGTAAATAAAGTCCTCCTTAAATCAAAGCAACTTCACGTAAGTCATCCGCAAATGGATCTTAAATTGCAACAAGCCAATACACGACAATCTGCATAATGATTCACTCCAGGGCTGGTCTTTCGGTACCACATAACTACACACACACACACACACATTTTCAGGTGTTTGCAGAACAGCAGAAAAGCTTCCCTTTGCACCTGGACATCGTACATGTAACCAACCACTTGATCCTTAAAAACTCCTTGGGACGGGTAGGCATCCTCCCCATCCTTTCCCCTTCCGATACCAGATTCTGCCCCACTTACCCATTTCTGCGTAACAAACCACCTAAAAACTTAGTGGCTTAGAACAGCAGCCATTTATGATGTGTCACAATCTCGTGGGGTCCATAATTGGGTCAGAGCACATCTGGGTGACTTCTGTTTTGTGTGGTACTGATGTAGGCCACTCGTGGCTACTCAGCTAGACCCTGGGCTTGTTGGGAGGCTCCACACAGCTTCCTTTTCATGTCCCACCTGGGCAGGGAGGGCTGCCAGGCTGAGTGAAGCAGGTTTTGTCAATCAGAACACGTAGGAGACGCCTCTCTAGGATGAGGGCTGCCGAGTGGCCGCATCTTGTTGGGCAGTTCAGGGTTCCAGAGCGGGGGGTGGTAAACAAGGCAGAAACTGCCCCATCTCATGTCACCAAGCCTTGGAAGTCACACAGCACCATTTCCATCACGCTCTATTTTTCAAGGCAGCTGTAAGCCCACTCAGATTCAAGGACAGGGGACAAGACCAACCTCTCAATGAATTCACAGATGTGGCTTCAAACTGTTATAGTCCTCCCTCTGACCACAATGCTAACCTGCCCCCTACACGGAAAATATGCCCCCTCCCTGCCAAGACCCCCCATCACCGCCTGAATCTGCAGCTCAGGCCAGAAGCCAAGGATCTCGTCATTGTCAAATCATGTCCTTACCAGGTGTTTTCTAAAGGTGACTCATTGATAACCCTTAAATCCTCATTCAGTGAGCCCAGCTGAAAGTCAGGAATTAATCTGTACATTAAAATGAGAGTGATATTTTGAGTGAAAAGATGGGAGAGACTAGAAAGAAGCATTTCAAGAAAGGCTTTCAATTCACTTCAAATAATATATCAAATGTTGCAAACAAAAAAGCTCAAGGAGCCAAGGTCCCCTGAGGGCCTTGCCACAGACACGGCCCTTCAGAAAGCACCGTGCAGCTCCAGTCCCCGGGGACCTCTCCGTGCTCCCCACATGGCGCGTTCCTGAGCATCCTTCTCATTCCCGGGACACTGCCCACCAACGGACATTTACTCAGCACGCAAAGACTCTGACCTGTCGTTGGCAGTACGACGGGAGTTCACTCAACTCTGTTTCATGCAAACATGCTGGCATTTTCTCCCTCACTCGGTGCCAGTGACAATGAGCAAGTGATACGCGAGGCAATTCTCACACGGCCCTTCGACGCTGAAGCAGAAAACAAAGAGGTCTGGGGCATCTGCAACATTCCCGGACGAAAATGATGAGCAGGCCACATTAGCAAGCAAATTCATTAATTTGTGAATTAGCAGGTCTGGAGGCCAGCCAAGGCAAGAGAACAAAATGGTTGGAAAAATGGATTCGGGTCTGGTTTCTGCCACCTTTCTATACTCTGTGCAACGTGCTTGTCCTCCCTGTGCCTCAGTTTCTACCAAATGAGGACTCCAGGAGCTGTCTCACACAATGTCGTAAAGATGGAAGGGAGATGCCAGAAACCGCGAAGGGCTGCGCGAGGTGTCGTTAGGTTTTGACGGGCTCCAGTAAGCGCCTGTCAGTGACCCCTCACCCTGCTGCGTGAGTTTGCGTCTCTTCACAGCGACCCAACGAGCGTAACTATTTGCTGAAGTCACTTATTCCTCATTTAACCTCAGACTTAATGTCAGGCCATCAAGCGCTGCTACCCGGTTAACAGTAAGATCCATTAGTGACATGCGTCGCACTGCATTACAAGTGAATTAAACGTGATGTGGCAGAATGAAGGTGATCCGTCCACGCCTCCAGCCGATTCAGACTTTATCCCCCACTCCTCCACATCACCAGCCTCCTTCGGCGTTTCTCCAACACGTGTTTCGGCAGGTTGAAACTGATCCACGTCACCAAAGATCGTTCAGTAAGGACCAGTTCCTTATTTTGGTGCTCAGAGCCTTCTAAATACGTCCCCAGAATCCATTTCCAGCATATTTCTCAGAAAGCCCCTACGCATAACCCGTACTCCAAGGAGGCTGCGCGCTCTGCTTCATTTCCTTGTTGCCTGAGCTGTCAGCTCCACTCAAAACCCTCTGCACCCGGCTCCTGCTCAAATCTGAACCATACCCTCCGGCAGCTTTCAAACTCTCAAGAAATAAAATGAAGTTTTTGTCAGTAATGATTACTGCATTGCGCAGACAGTCACAGGAACGAATTCAGCGTGCCAGGCAGGCCCACAACTGATAGACTATCTGTAGGACTAGAAAGATCCCGTCCGTCGGTGACAGCAGACGTTTGCTTCATTCCTGGCATACGAATCTTGGAAAAGCTCCTCACCCCGGGATGCCCCTCTGCTGAACGAGTAGACGGGACCCGAAATCTGTCAGCTATGACAATGACTGACTGTCTGACATGCGCAGTGCTCTTCACATAAGCTCAACCCAAGTGGTGCCAAAACAATCCATCCTTTTGTTTTATTTGGTATTTTAATGCAAAACAGGTCTCCCAAAATTCTATCCAAAAGTTGTGCTTTCCAGGCTCTTGACAAAGGAACTTCTTAGTTGTTTTGTTTTTGTTTCTTCTGAAGCCTCGGTGAAGCCATTGCAAGCACACATTATCTTGTATTTTTTATCTTTACAAGAGCCGTTTCAAAAATTAAAACCTCTCCGCTTTATAAAGTTTGGGCAAACAATCCATAGACAAGAAAAAGTAAAGCAAGACCAGATCTGAAGCCAGCTATTACACAAAGAGAAGTTGCCATATACCACCCAAGACAGATTTACGTCAAAAAGCTTTCATTGGTTCTAACCATTTAAAAGTATGCGAGCGCTGGACTCCACGCATCAAGTTCCCCAAGCCCGTAAATGTAACCCTCACACCAAGGCTGCGTGCGGGAGAGCCGCCCTCGGAGGGTCACTGACCAGACCCACACCTGGTGTTGGAGTTCCTGACGCACCGCTGCGCCACTCAGCTGCTGAGGAGGCAGCAGGAGTCCCGGACGGATCACTGCAATGTCTATGACTGTAGAGCTTGCCAACGGTGACAATATACCAGCCGCAGCCCTTCTCCAAAAAATAACTCTTTGTTTTCCTCTCATGGTAGCTATTAAGTACAAGACACCAACAGGCGCTGGTTTGCAAGACAGGTTTTCAGGAGCAACCCACCCGACAGCGTGATTGGGAGATCATTTGTCACCAGCACGAAGGGGTCTTGCGCTCCATTCTCGGGGGAAAAGGCCACCTGGAATGAAATCACTTGACCCAGTGTGTGCTGAGTGCCGACACGCACGATGCTTTACAAAGATGACGGCCAAGAAGTCATCCTTGACTCCGCAGCTGGGACCAAGCATGCCACCCAAAGGGCTCCCCCATCTCCTTCACTCGACCCCCCGTGAAACCTTGGGGTTAGGTATTATTTTGTATCTTTACAGAACAAGAAACTGAGGGTCAGAGCCCTTAAGCAGCTCTCCTCAGTCACACACACACATCCCAGGGTCAAAAGTAGCCCGCGTCTGAACGCCGGTGGCTCCACCCAAAGCGCATGTCTCCCCCAGTGTCCCCGGCTTCCCGGAGGCAGAACACGTGCCCGCAAGGAATTCACCACGTGGGAAATCTGGAAAGCTGAGAATCACAATGGGTAAAGAGTCCAGATGAAATGGTCTGGTGGGAGGACATAAGCAGAGGAGCAGTACCTTAAGTATAAAAGGGGCAGAGAGAAAAGAAACAGTGCTCAGAGAGAGAGAGGGCTTCTCAACCCTCGCTCAGGGCTAATAAAATAGATGGCCTACTTGGCAAATATTTCTTTTTAGTGGGGAAAAATAATTCCAGAAAATAGCATAGTGGGAAGAAAGTATATTTTTAAAACCACCCGGTGAAAATGGTAAACAGTATTTACCACATTTCTGTTCTAAGTCAGATCTTCGAACGGGAATGCACCAGCTAGCTGACCCGAACATCCATTCACCAGCAAGTCAGATTTAGCCCTGGCTGGTGTGGCTCAGGGATTGTGCGCTGGCCTGCGGGCCCACACATCGATGTTTCTCTCCCTCTCTTCCTCCCTCCTTTCCCCCTCTCTAAAAGTAAATAAATAACACACTTTTTAAAAGTTAGATTTACCAGAGTAAATTTATAAATTGGCCTTTTAAAAAAGTAATATGCACTTTCTTGAAAAGTATATAAATAAGATTCATATATACCCCTGCCCCATTATCTCTGGATAAAATAACAAAATCAAATATCCAAATCTGCTCGGTGGTGACCCCGCCCCGCCCCCCCCCAGGGCCGCCGCAGTTGGAGCTCCAATCTGGACATCCTCACGGCCCTGGGGTTGCCAGGCTGCTCTGTGGAATCCAATTCTTACCCTCCCAGGGACACATCCACGTGCAAGGGGACAAAATCACTTCCAACTGCTTGCTGAGAGCCTCGAGGGATGGACCTTACAACTCTTCGTGTGGAAATAGATACTAGGAGACGTAGGGCTGTGGTTGACGTCAGGGCGTCCGAGTTTTCTTCTCCAACAGAGTGCATTCCCTCACCCTCCGGCAGCACTTTCACTTCCGTTCACATTCAGAAGAACTTGGATACCTGAATGCCAGGGATGGCTGCTGAACGTACCTTTAGACTGCAGACGCTGAACCACATGGACTCAGCAGTAGCTGACCATTTCTGCAACACGAGTAGCCACCATACACATGCATACTGACGGAACGAGTCTCCGGTGCGCTGAGATGTCCTTCAGCAGCTCCTTCCCTTCCTTGGGGGACCCCAGCGGCATTCCCCTGAAGCCGTCCCCAAGCTCTTCCCTCCCAAAGCTCCCTGGCCTCGTGGGTCAGTCCTCTCCTGCCTCCGGAAGCTCTGTTTTGGAGAAACAATAAGGCAGAAAAATCCAGCCTTTTTTCACGGGGTAATTCTGAAACCATAGGAAATAACAAGGAAAAAAACCAGATCTTTTAACTTGGGGAGGCAATAAAAACATGTTCCAAAGTGTCAACACTGTAAGACTCGGCCATGCCCAGCTCTCCCACCTCAGCGGGTGCATTTGTTCCATCCCAGCTGAAGGAAATCTCTGTCAAGACCTTACAGGTGATTTCACTTCCAGACTAGTTCGGTCCTGTATGAACTGCACACGTTGTGTTTATGGACGTCCATAAAGTGAAGGCATCAAAGGCGCATCGCCCAGGTGCCCAGGCCGGGCCGGCACCCAGGCCAGTGGAAGCAAACGCCTGATGCCTTGGCTCCCAGAGCCCAGCTGCTCCCGGGCCCCGGGCCGTTGCCCTGCCCAGCCGCAGGCCACGGAGGGTCTGGCTCTATCCCCCAGGGAGGCGCAGTGCACAAGGACAGTATGAAAAGAGAGTGTACAGGAGGACAAGCTCACTCCCCGGGCTGGGATGTTGCCAGTACACCCACTCCCCACAGATCCCCTGCTTCCTCTGACCTGCTGCCTTTGGGCTATGATGACAGAGGTCACCTGGGCCCTCTCCTGCCATCACATAGAAATAGCTCACCCTGCCAGGGAACACGGGGACCGTGCATACACAGACAAGCTCCTGAGAACGCGGGGGCAGCATCTCTTTGCTCTGGGGCAGGCCAGTTCTGCCCAGGGTTATGAGCGCTTGGGCAGGGTTCGCACAAAAGGCAACAGCGAGGAGGGTGCGGGTCTGTCTCTCCCCAAACGCGGGGGTATCATCGGTGGCTGCTAACATCACAGAAAGCCAGCAAGATGGTGATTACTAGGCACATATTTTGAATTATTCTCTTTTTTTTTTAATCTCATCCGGGTTTAGATCAAGTCTCTAAATGTAACTCCCAGTTCGCAGAATCTGGGGCGACACCGAGGACCAGGGTGGTGGAGTGCCGGGACTGGGGGAGGGAAAGCGAGCAGGTGTGACGGGACAGCTGTGGAAGTTCTCTTTAACCTCAAGACGCACCGAATGCCAGCTCTAGGATCTGTACTGTCCTGCCACTGGGCATCCCCTCACCATCTCCAGAGGCCTCACTCCTGGACAGATTTAAAATCAACCCTTAATTCCATCCTTTTCTCCAGGGAACGGTCTGCCTCTTTGGGGCTGGGTTTGCTCTAGTCAGTGTGGGCAAGCTGGCAACATTTCCCAGAATTCCCCTCCCTCTAGTTTCTCAGTTAGAGTTGCCAAAAGAGGAGCTAAGGCAAGATTTGAGAGGCAGAAGGGATGTCTTCATCAGACATGGTGACAGACAGACACAGAGGAGCCTGGCCAGTCCCTTGTCCTCATTCTCCTCTACCCCACACTCAGCTCTTCTTCTTAGTCCTGCTGACCAACAGCGGTCCACCACCTGTGCGTGGTCACCGGAGCTACTCAGAGGCACCAGCTTCCTGAAGACACTGCCCCAGCTCCCTGTCCCTCTCCCGCACTGCACAGGCCATCTCCTCAGCTCTCCCTGCAAGCTCCAACTTGCCCACCTGGGCCAGTGCTCCAGTCATTTCTAAAGGGGATGACTCCTTCTCTGATCCTCCAACTCCACCCTCTGGACCTCCCTGTCCCCCAATCCCCCCACTGTTGTGTAAGGTTCAGTTCCAATGGTAGATGCCTCGGCCCGCACTGCTTCCCTGTGGAACCCTGTGTGGCCCACCGCCATCATCCCCTGCACCTGCCCCTGCCTCCCAGAGCCTTCCAGGATGGACAGTCGCCAGCCTCCTACAGGAGAGCCTGGCGAGGACGCAGGCCAACACCGTTGCTCACAGTTGACCTCGTTCCACCGGCTGTCACCCCAGGTGCTTCAGAGTTTCTGCTGCGAATTCATTTCTACCCCTCTCACATCAGGTCCTTGTCTCTCCTGAAGATACATGGAGTGTTTACCAGTTTCTTTTGTTTAATTGGAGCTTATTTAGTTCAGCTTCTACAAACATTTTTCCTAGTACTTCATTCTACACATTCAGTGTGAACAGAAGATACCTGTAAATTACACAGCCGGTAAGGGGTTCACAGCCAAAATACATAAAGAACTCACACAACTCAATAACATAAAAACAAGCAATTCAATTAAAAAATGAGCAGAGAACCTGAATAGACACTTTTCCAAAGAGGACATACAGAAGGCCAATAGACATGAAAATATGCACAACTTCACTAATCACTAGATAAATGCAAATCAAAACCACAATGAGATATCGCCTCACACCTGTCGGGAAGGCCATCATCAAAAAGACAGAAAGGGCAGGTGTTGGAGAGAACGCGGAGAAAAGGGAAGGTCTGCGCAGTGCTGACGGGAATGCGGCCAGGTGGGGCTGCTGTGGACAGCAGGTGGAGATTCCTGAGAACCTTAGTGATTAGAACTTCCACAGGACCCCACCACCGCCATCCCACTTCTGGGTGTTTATCCGAAGAAAACAAAAGCACCAATTCAAAAAGATATATGTGCCCCACGTTTGTGGCAGCATTGTTTACAACAGCCAAGGTACGGAGACAACCTCAGCGCCCATCGGGGCACGTGCCCTACAAAGCCCTCGAGTGCTTGGGCTTTGTCCTTCGCGCAGATGTAGTCGTACAGGTAAATTTACAAGTCAAAAGTCATACCATTATTCGTATTTCCATTAAACTGCTTAAGGAAACGCAGTACCAGGCAGCCGCCCTGAGACACAGAAAGGAGAGAGCCCGTCTTCCTGGCTCTCGCTGGTCCCGGGCCCCTTCGGCGTTCCCAGGAGAGTGGGCGGCCCTGAGACACCGCCACTGCCTCTCTGTGGAATCTTCCGGAGAGATGGCAGCCTCCGTGCCTCCACCGAGCCCCTCCGTTCGCGGGGCTGCCCGCTTTGTGTGCAGGAAAGCAGGGCTTTATTTTAACCATGTTTCCCAAGCAAAAGCAATGGAAAGAATTCCATGCCTAATCTTATTTTTTTCCTCCCTTGAAATTTGATCATATTCCTAACTTTACTCATACTGCCTGGTTTCCTTCCCTTAATGGAGTGAAATTTATGTCTGTGATTAGAGAATTGGCTTGGGAAAATCATTTGAGTTTTAAAAGTTATATGTTTTAGCAATAATAGATATGGGAACGCTGGAAGAAAACCAGTGTGTTTTGGATGTTAGTTCAGACATCATAACGACTTGCTATTTCAATCCGCAGTTAGTAGGTAATGGTGGCATTAGACATCTTTGAGAGGGAAAAAATTGAGTTGAAAGTTTTCACAAGGATAGCATAGTGATAAATTTAAAATTATGGCCTAGATGTACAGCTTTTTGGCTAAGATGTCTGGGATTATTTTGAAAATAAAGAATAAGGTGGCATGCATTGAAAGAGTAGCTTTTCTGGAAGTGCATTTACTACCAGCATGACCCTTGAACTCTAGCACTCACATACACGTATAAAAAAATCATCAGATGTTCCTTGCTTTATACCATAGATATGTTCCTTCATTCAACCACATTTTTCAATGCCCAGGAACTCGCTATCAATGAGACGATGCAGTCAGGCCTCGAGGGGAAGAGGGGCAAGGCTGCCCAGGTCTGAACATAGATCTCTCTACCTTCCTGCGGGGCGACTTAGAGCAAGTCATTTCCACTGAGTGGGGTGTTGTCAGTAGCTCACTCCAGAGGGAGTTGTGAGATTTAAATGAGATAATGTGTGTGAAACAGAGGAGACATTCATTACATTTGACTTCCTTCCTCCTCCCCGCCCAGTTACCATGTTGGCTTTGGGATCCTTGAATGGGAGAAAAGGAGTCCAGATGAAAACAGAAGAGGTGGGCGTGGGAGGAGAGGGAAGAGCTGCTTGGGAGTGGCGGGAGCTTGAGGGGGCAGAGCGGCCTGGATCGAAGGGTGGAGGCGCAGCGCCTCCCTTGCAGTGCATGATGCTTTTCCAAGATGAATAACTGCCTCCTAATGGTCTTAATTTTTCAATTGCCCTACCCATGGGGTACCCATTCATCGGTGGTCCTGCTCATAGTTTAGTAAATACATTGTTTGCATCATTCATTTTAATACTGTTCATTTTAAGTGCTGTGAGACTTTGATAGTGCTTATCCCAATGAGTTAATAAGTATTTATTAATCTTTACCACATGATAGTCTAAACAATATTTCCAAGATATCCTTAGCACAGCAAAAAGGCAAAACTGAATCTGTGGCTCCTACCGGTTATTTTGGATATAAATTCGCAAATCCTTAAATCTCACTTTAGCCTAAAACATCCTCCATCGTGTATAGATTTCACAAGTCTAAGTGACTCTTTAGACTTCTTAATAAGTTCATGAGGTTAAAAATACAAGATTAAAAACTGCATAAAAATATTTCCTGGCAAGGAATTTTCATTTCCTTCGCCCTGCACTTGTCGCTTTCATCAAAGCCTCAGGTGAGGGTGCGTGGGGGTCACTGGCTGTGCCAACGGGTGTGTGACGAAAACTCAATCAGAACTCACCCCCGTGCATGGCGCTCACTCGCACACACCAGATGCGGCTCCGAGCGTTGGTCCCCACGGAGATGGCAGCGCACACGCCGCGGGCCAGCGGGATGCCCCCCGCGTGGGTGAACTGCCAGCGCCGCCTCCCTCCACGAACGCCGGAGGCCTGGCGTTTTGGCCACGGGAGGCGTGCAGCTCGCCGTACCCTGCTCTCGAGCACGGGCAGGACTGGGAGGGAGTAACACAGGCGGTAAATCCATTTTCGAGCCAGGGTCTTTCGCAGGTGGATGCTCTCCTGGACAGAGATGTGAAACGGGCTGAGAAGTGGTGGGAAGCCCACGCCCCGCCGCGGGAGAGCCGCCTGAGGATGAGGGAGCGTCTTCGCCGGGCACCGAGGCGGAGGGGTCTCGGGCAGGGGCGTGTTAAGGTCGGGCGTCGCCGCCTTCCTCTCCGCCTCCCTGGCGCGGCCCTGCAGTTAGCCGGGGGCCTGGTTTGCTGGACCAGAGATCACTATGTGTTGTTTTCCATTGTAACTGAAGATGACTGAAGTATTATTTATCCCTTATTGCAAAAACAAATAATTCATTCATGGAAATTAAAAAATTAGAGTCAGTTCAGCAGAGAGGGGGAATCACATCAACCCACTGATTGTGTAACACAAGTCGATCCAACTAGCCTGTCCCCCATCTTGTCTGAAACTTTCAATGAGTTCTTTTGGCATCATATAGATGCATATTTAGATGGCTTCCAATAGCACCAACACTCAAATAAAAAGACTGAAATGCCATTTCATGCCAACATAACTTTATGCTGGCCCTTCTTAAATGAACACAAAAAATGCCCATTATGGCAAATTCTCAGCTCCCACGGTCACCCATGCCCACCCCCAGCTCCGAATTGCTGAACTGCAGTGGAATCACGTCATCACGGGAAACCGCTATAACCCATGGTTCCCAGCTAGTGGGAAAGTAGCTCAGAGAGTCTGCTTCTCTGAGGCGAAGGAGCAGATGGAAAGTAGCACAATGTGGGAGAACCAAGGAAGGAGTGCAGGGGCTCTGGGGGGAGGGAGGAAGTAACTCCCGCAGGCTGGTTCCAGGCCCCTCACCTGTCCCCGTGTCTATCCCCGGGGTTTGTCTGCTTTTTCTTTTGTGGACCAAGGGGCGCTTGTGGTGGTGGGATGGCCATGAAAAGGTGACCGCTCTTGATGCCAGGGCTGAAAAGTCCTGAAGAGTTTGGCTCTGCTCCCCCCGCTCCTCCTCTGTCCACTGTCCCTACTGCCTCCCACGCACCACGGGTCCTTTCCAAGGCAAGAGTGGCTGGTACAGGGACCAGAGCAAACACTCCGAAACACAGTTGCTCGGGGGAGAGAAGCTGTCACCAAGATAGACGCCCTCCACTGAGCCTCCCCCCACAGAGAAAGTATACTGGCCCACCGAACACTTCTTTGAAATGAGACTCCCCCGCCCCCCGCCGTCCCTTGATTTAGTAAGGACTCGCTCAGAGTTATGACCGCCAAGTCCTCAGACAGACACAGGGGGAGACACGAAGACGAAATGGCAGGAAGATGAGCCCTGTCCTCGGAAGGGGGTGGCTGAGGGAGTGTGAAACCTACCTTCCCCTTGCAGCTCTCCCCCGTTAATCAAGCCCACATGTTTCACGCCAGGGAACTGAACTGTGGTGAGGAGGGAAGGATTATAAAAATGTTCACTTTCATCCTACAGATATGAGAAAACAAGAACATGTTGCCATTACTCGACAACTTTATAGCTCCAAACAACGCCAGCGTGCAGTAAATCAGCAGAGGGCCTGGCTGGCGGGGACGGGCACCTCGCGTTCTCTGGGGGAGGGGGCAGGCCCTCCAGCCCTGTGCCAGGCTGCCCAGGGCCAGGAAGACTCAGGCGGGAGAAACCCCCTCGGCTCTCAGAACCAGCACGAGTCCTCAGCCCCGTCCCTCCACAACCTTCCTTCTCTTCTTAAGAAATGACAGAAATCAGGAAATATTACTTCGGCTTGCAGGCTTCTGTCCTGGCCTATCAAACCCACAGAGAAGGCCCAGCAAATTACTGGAAACTGCACTTTGAACTTCGCCCCTGGCAAAGAGCCCAGTCAAACAGAGATGTAAAAGTTCCTTTCCTCTGCGGGGCCCTGCACCAGGGTGTCCCTATAGACACGCCAGAGCTGATTGCAACAGGTTGGAATGAGGCTCCACGCCAGGAAAACAAGCCCTGACCAGTATGATTTCCTACTGCCTGTGTTGTTTCTTAAAGAGGTTTTTTTTGGCTTGTTCTCCCTCGTTTTGTTGGACTAGGTTACAGGCTTGGGTCCCGTCGAGGAAAAGACTGGCACCATTTTCCCAAAATGCTTAGTCCTGGTCGAGTTGGAGCCCCGCTCCATCAGCCCCACTGGTGAAGGCAGTAAAGTGGGGGGAGCCGCAGCAGGGAGGGGCCGGTCAGGCAAGTTGCTAAGCAAATTCTCTGAACTCCCTGGGAATCCAAAAGTAATTAGCTTGTAAACCCAGCAGATCTTTCCCCTCCGACAAGGGAGGCGGTATTTCTCTGCCCACTCGCCTTCCCTCTGTGGTACTAAAATAAGCCACCAACAGGGACCGTCCTGGTAGGAACAGCGCCCGTGGGTCCCATCCCACGGCTGTTTCTCCTCCTGCAGAGGAAACCCTCAAAACACTGGCCCCTTTCTAACGCTGTTCTATTTCTCTCTGAGAAAACTCAATTTGCACAAGCAAATAAACTGATTCATTGTAAAACTAAGAGGTCAGCAAAAGGCAGATAAAATGAGAGGTTAGACAGCTGGAGAAACAGGCCTGCCTCCCCGCCACCATGGGTGCCCCGTGGGGGAAGCAGCAAATCCCCGGGGACCAGCGCGCGGGCTACGCAGCAGAGGGGGTGCTCCAGGCTGCTCTGTAGTAGATGGAGCCTTCCTTCCCCAACTACCAGAAGGACGGTGAGTCCCCACCAGTCTGGCCAGCAGGACCCAGCTCTCTCAGGGGACTCCCCCATGACACCCGCAGGGTTCTACAGGCCGGGCATACATAGCACAGTGATCTGTTCTTCCCATCGTTTGATAAATCCCCACCATGCACTTCTCAAAGCTCTGTGTCCTTTCTGGGGGTCTCACACAGATCAGTAGTGCTGCCTGTTCCACCTCTAAGCCCCCAGCTTCCCCAGTCCCCGCCTCCCTGACCTCCAACTGACCCAGAACTGCAGTAATCAGCAGTCAGGGAATGCCACACAAGTCCCCCAAAGGTGCTATTGGGGACATCTCATGTGAGGACTCTCCTGGCTGGCCCCACTGTAATCTGGGGTGGAGGTGGTTCCCACAGCTTTTCCACTCTGAATATTAAAGCCGAACTCTTGCTGGGAATTCAGCACAGGGCTCCCCTCTCCCTCCTCCCAAGGCTCTGGCAGAAGTGATGCGAGAAAGGACAGCGAGGCCACCGTTCCCCTGGCGGCTGCAGGGCCAGCGTGTGCTCGCTCGGCCCTGTGCACCCTGTGCAGTCAGTACGGTTCCCTCTAACCAAGAAGATCTAACCACACGCATCCCTCTTGGGCCCTGTGACCTCATCTCCAAGTGGTCTGGGAGAAAACCACCAACTCCTGGGATGACAGATGGCCAGAGTGAGTGGTCACCGCCAGCACAGAGGCTGGGCCCTGTGAATAGCTGGAACCGATTTCCAGATCAAGGTGGCAGCGGGAAGGGAGTCCCTGGTGCTGGGCAGAAGAGCGGTGCCCGCCAGGGTCTGAGTGCCCCAGAGACAGGGCCAAGGCTGAGCAGCAGTGTCAGGGCAGGGCCCCTCCGAGCTTGAGAGCCATGGGGACAAACTCCATCCGGACTGTGGGGGACTCTCCCGGAGAGCTGGAGCAGCGGCGGGCTGCTCGGTGGCCCCCACCACACCCCAGCGGTTCTGATCTGGCGGGTCAGGTCAGGCCCCATGTGAATCTGACTAGACACCCACAAACCACGCTCTAAGAAACACCAACATAGAGAAGGAGGGGAGGAGGAAGACTCAGGAAGGGCAAAGCTGCAAGGCAGGGAGGCAGCCAGAAGCAGCCCAGAGAACGGAGGAAGCAAGATGCTGCAGCAGCAGCAGAATCAAGATACAGGCAAGCTTGCCAAGGGGCGGAGGAGGGCAGGGCATGGAGCGTTCTGGTCAAGAGAGGGTGGACATCAAAGATGACTGTGGTTTCTTCCATTAAAATACTCAAATTCTATTCAAAATCACAATGAACAGGCACACATTTTTTAATTTGTGTTAGACCAATACGATGGTCAAGAGAAAGTATTCTAAGACTCAGGTTACCCCAGATTTCTTTCAGAAAAGCAGCTCCCTTCAATCAACCAGGGCGGTTGGCTGCCTGGAGCCGGACAACTAAATCACCACCACCTACATCAAACACAACCACTCCGTGTACGCTCAGAACAGCAGGTTGCTCACTTGAAATCACCCTCTTCTTTGAGTTCCAAGTTACACTGCTGACCCAGACACGAACGTATGTTCCCGGCCACAGAGACACAGAAAGTTGGAGGAGCTGAGGTTGCAGGGCAGACCTTCACTTCCACTGAGAAACCCAAGGAGCCAAGGACCACAGTGCATCCGTCACAGGTAGGCCAGAGCCACGTGCCTGATGACTGGCTGCAAGTGAGGGGCAATGCAGACGCTTCCCACCCGAAGTCCAGGGCCAAAACGCTCCCCCTCCCCATCTCCGCCCATGTGACCTGACCACCCTTCAGATGAAAACAGAAGAAAAATATGGTTTTAATTGCCTTATCAGGAAGGCAATACTAAGATCCACAGAATGAAAGGCAAAGAGATGAACATTAGAGGGAAAAACATGTCTAGGATTTCCAACATGGAACTAATAGAATGTCCAGAAAGACAGAACAGGGAATATATCACAGAAGAAACCCCAGAGACGCGATACGAGAGATGGCGCATGAGAGAAGGACGCAGGTGCAGGCACACTGATGACAAAAGACAGAGCCAAGCACTGAGAAGACCCTGACAACTTCCCGACAGAGTGAAAAGAGTAGCAAAGGAAGGACTGGTGCTCAGAATTGCTATCATACACCTCAGCAGTAATCCCTTCCGCCAGAGATGGGAAAAGAACGCCTTCCAAGTTCCGAGGGCCATGGGTACCCTGCCTGGGCTTCCACCTCCAGGCCGACCAGTGGCGAACTCTGGAGCACATGCACTGCAGGCTGGGCGGAGACTGCTCTCTCGTACCCTACGGAGCATGTCATTTTTAAGGACTCATTTGCAATGATCTGACCCAGACTGTCTCTTTTAAGGAGTTGCTTTTACCCAGGTGAGGTGCACTAAGGGCCTTTCTCCATAAAGCTCTGTGCTCTGCGGATTTAAATTCTGTTCCCCGAGCTCAGTGACCCCCATCTTGATCCTTGATGCCCTGACCACCTTCCTACCCACCCCGCTGCCTGTGCCCGGTGTTCGTCCAGTTGGGGCCTCACTGCCACACTGTCATTGTAAGTCGTTCTTCTGGACCAGGGATGCTGCATGTGGCTCTTTACCTACAGCCCTCCTGCATACAGGGGCAGCCCCCAGAGCCTGCGTCCCCCCTCCCAACAGGGGGTCTGAGACAGGGAAGGTACAGTGGGGCCAGGTAGAGGCTCAGAGCAAAGGGAATAGGGTCATCTGTTGAAATGGCCTCCGGACTGGACAGAGGAGTGTGTGCTCTGCCCACAGTTGAGCTCACCACAGTGGAGATTGGAGGGTGGGGTGGGCGGGCGTCTAGGCAGAAGCCCTTTGAAGAAACGTGCATGTGCCTGGAACACCATCCTTGTCATGACTCTATGGGATCCTTGAGCCCAGTGGTGGGGAAGGCTCTCTATGGAGTTCGGGTTCTGCAGAGAAGGGGTGACCCATTCATGTTCCTCCATCGTGTGTCATACAATGTCCCTCAGTAGCAACTGAGGAAGCCCAATAAGGCAGCTGAGACTTGAGGGCATCCTAGATCATCGGGTTTTCTAAACCAAGTGAACATAATACTCACTTGGAAGTGCCCCAAGCCCTGGTCCCAGTGCAGCACCAGCACCACAAACTTGGCAGGCCCACGGTCTAATTCATGACCCCGTCCCAACACTTCTCCCCCTCCCACTTCCTTACATTAGTCACTGGCATCGCCAGCATCCCTTCCACGCGGTTCCCCAACTGGGTGTGACCTTCGCATCCTTGGCGGTGGGTGTGATCTATGTGTCCTTCCTCTCCCTCACCCCAGCAGACACGAACCTGTCGAACCAGTCGGTCCTGCCGCCCTCCTGCGTGCTGGCTGGCCCTGCTTTCCCACCCGCCTCCCTGGGTCCACTCCGGCTCAGGCCCCCTCCCCTCGGACTAGCCCATAGAGTCCCATCTTCTGCCACCAGGCAGAGGAACCCAGGGCAGAGCTCGATCACTTTCTGTAGCGGAGACCACTGGCTCCTCCCCCTCAATGTCCATTTCCCTTCTCCCCTAGGAACTGAGCCCTGACTGTGAGCAAGTCACATGGCTGCCCAGAAGAAAGTGCCCCCCGCCCAGCACCCCCGCCCCCAACATTAGGTGTGGCAATGAGACTGCCTTCTGGCCAGTAAGATGTAGACGAATGGGTTGTGGGGGCCGCTGGGAAGGCTGATGACAGTGGGCTGACCCCTGGGATGAGCACCCCTGCTGCCACTCCGCCTTCCTCCCCACTTCCCCTAGCTGGCCATGCCAGCACTACAGGCAGAGCCCATCAGCCATGCCGGGCCATGAGGTCACTGTGGAGATGACAGCCTGCTCGACTGGAACAGAAAAGCAGAAACCCAGGAGGGCCTGGATCCCTGATGGCAGCATGGAGTCTGCCCGCCTGCCTGCCGTGAACTGCGCCCCCACCCCCCAGGCTTTTAGGTAAGGAAGTAACCGTTCTGTGCCTGACCCACTCTTCTGCTGGTCTCTTCCAGCTGCATGCAAACCTAGACAGACAAACCCTTGCTTTCAAAATTATGGATGACTCCTGAACTCCAGTGAAACAATGTCCAAACTCATTGGCCCAGCACCCGTGGCGATCCCAAGTCTGGAGTGACACTTCATTCCCAGTCTTGCCTTCCACACCTGTCCCTCCTGCAGCTTATCACTTAGCCAAACTGAACAGCTGTGATTCCAGAAGGCTGATCATCACCAAATGCCTTTAAGAGAACTGCCGGCATTAGAGCTGAAGACTCGGTAAGTCTCTGGGGCAGTTACCAACCTCCCTTTCCATTTCTTAATATCGTACACACAACTCCCTCGTGGATGAGATCAAAGCAGAGCAGCTTTGACTGGAAACCACTGGCCTGGTCCAATTTTTTTTTAATTTTTCTTAAAGGTGAAGAAATCACCCTGGCCAGGTGGCTCCATTGGTTGGAGCATCGTCCTGTACACCAAAAGGTTGCAGGTTCAATCCCAGGTCAAGGCATGTACGGGAGGCAACTGATACAGGTTTCTCTCTCAAGCTGGTGTTTATGTTTCTGTCTGTCTCTCTCTCTCATCGATAAATATATCATTGGGTGAAGATAAAAAACGTGAAGAAACTGAGGCATATGGGCAGGAATTAGCATGCTCCATGGGCCCACGACTGGCCAGGACAGGCGGAGCCTACTAGGTTTCCCAACACCTACTCTGCTCTTTCCATTATTTCTATCTAAGCGATGTGCACAGAGATGCTCAATAAAAGCAAAACTACGTGTAGCAAGTTTTCAGATCCCTTTATTTCTGCTGAACAGAAGATGGAATTACACTGAACAAGGATCGTCAGGCCTTCTCAATCCCAGTCAACTAGGGAGACGACATAAAGAACAGTAGGCCCAAGGGTAATCCCTCTCAGTCTGCAATTTTCCAAACACCAGAATGTTTCCCACTCAGACCCATGCCCAAGGGAGCTGCTGGAATTAGCCCGGTGGCCAGAGATGGGGGGCTGTGTCCCAGGTCAAAGTGTGTGTCCCCCATGACACTTATAAGGTCCTATTGGCTGGTGTTTCACACCATTAAAAACCACCAAGATGTTGGTGTCCCTGAGAAACCACATTCTGTTCAGTCCCTCAGTCACCATGAGTGGCAAACTGAGTCAGAGCTGCCTTTGGGGTGCCGGGGAAACCGTGACCTGTAAACCTGTGTGTAGGGAAGGTCACTGCTTCCTGCAGAGCAACGAGGACAGGGGCCATTGAACGTTAGAGGGAAGACCTTAAGCAACCACAAGTCTTACCCACCGAGGTGAACCCTGCCTTGCACTTCTACCTAACTGGATACTAACAGAGGACAGGGTGGCTGGCTGCACGGCGTCAGTGATGCCTATGGGAATTAACTGGCAGTGAATGTTGGCTGCAGAAAGACAGGAAAAGGGGAAGAAACGGTAATTAGGGTCCCAAAGGAATGGGGGACAAACTCTCCTCCGAGGTCGCGGCAGGGGATTTCCCCAGGGAGAGGGCAAGGACAAGAGTCCTGGAAACAGAGCAGGGAGGCTGCGGCCAAGGCAGCTGCCCCACCACCTTCACTGGACTGTGCACAGAGGCGGGCCGCAAAGGCAGCTGGCTCCGGTGGAGTCCGCCAGGCCCTGCGCACAGCCTGGCTGCCGCACGGGTGCGACCGGGGGCAAAGGATCTCGCTAAAATGTCCATAACATGGAGATGATCCTGTACGACCTACTGGGTGGGGTGTAATAAGCAATGCAGGGACCACACAGGGCCTAGCACAAGGGAAGCACTTGATAAATGTTTGTTATTGTCAAGGGTTTTACACTCTCATCTTCCATCGCCCCTGCAAAACCGTGTCCGCAGCTTGAAAGCAGCGACCACGCCCTCCTTCTGCGCACCGCAGAGCCGCTGGTTGACTGTCGGGCGCTGGGAGGGGAGGCCCTGTGCACGGGATTACGTGTGGCAGCACGTTCCCACTGGTGCTCAGAGAAACTCCCTGTAAGCCCTTTATTTGAGGAGGAAGCAGCAAATCCCCCTGCCTTTTAAAGAATATCAAAGTGTCCCCTACGTTCTCCCATTTTACAGATCAAAGGGGAGCGCTTCTAGGGCAAGGGAGGGCCGGCAGGGCCCGGGAACAACGAGGCACCGCGGCCTCCGGGGGCTCGGTTCAGGCTTGCGCGCCGCCCGGAGGCCACCCTGCTGCCCCCTCCTCCCGCGGCGCCGGCCTGCGAGTGGCCGCCCAGCACGCGCCCCACACTCCCAGGGCCCGCGTGGAAGCTGTCTGAGGCAGAAGCAAGCGCCCTGTTAGCAAACGCGTGATTTTAAATTCAGATTCGCAGGGTACTCTGGGCTCACCTGTCCCCTAGTTTCTGACAAGGTGTGCATTTCCGGGCGGGCAGGGACTGTCACGTGGCCCCCTGGCCGCAGCCACCACTCCTGCCGGCTGCAGAGTCAGGTTACCTGGAATGTCGGGCACCTTCGCCCAGGCTGGGCGGAGGCCGGAAGGCCTGGGTGCAGGAGTGGGGGGCGGTGGGGAGACCGGGTGGAGAAGCCAGAAACCTGGGAGGAGGGAAACAGGTTTCTTTTTTAAGGGCGCCAGAGCTGCAGGCACGCATGGAAGAAATATGCCTGTTACTTCTGTTTGTCTTGAAACAAAAAGAAGGGAGTTGCTTTTTTTTTTTTTTTTTTTGGCTTGGAACTATATGTGAAATGCATCCCTGCAGTTGTACTGGGTGGGGACCGAAGTCGCTGGCAACCATGCCGTCGCGGGGCAGATCAGAAGGGTCATTGTATCAGCCATGGCTACCGAGGGTGCCTGTATAAAGGGTGCATTATGGAGTGCACACCTGGTTCCCGCAAAGCCAGGCCCTGAAAAATTGTTTTTCAAGAGCCCTAGAGTGAGCAACAGGATGAAATCTTCCACTGGGTCAGAACAAGGTCGTGCACAATGTACAATCCCAGGTATTGTGCGAGGCGTTCACAGAGCCCCATGCTCGCCCAAGTGTGCCTGCCAACCCTGTGCACCTTCCGAGTATCCATCCCCCAAATTTTCCCTTGAGACAAAGGAGGAACCGCTTCAGTCCGGTCTCCAGCATTTGGGGGGAAATCACACTCGGCTACCTGCACATAGTCAGCGATCTGGAAGAGAGGGGCAGGAGAGATTACCCTTGAGGAAGGCAGACACCTCTAGACGGGAAATGGGGCCCCCGGATTAGAACTTAACTGGAAAAGGAAGAAAAATCAGATTTCCTTTCTGCCGTCCCCTAATACCTTGAGGAGTTCAAAGGTTTTCCCAGCCTGCGGCACCTGGCAATTACAATTACACAGTAAGATACCTAAGGTTAATGAATACCCTCCAGAGGAAGTTACTTCACGTAATGACAGCAATTTCTCTGAACTCGACGTTAATAATAAGGGCTGTAACACTATGAGAAGGAAGCGGTGGCAATTGGCAAATGCAACTGTGTTGCTCGGTAACAAGGGCTGAGGCCTGGGCAGTCTCCTCACCTCCTTGGGGGAGGGGGGAGGGGGAAGGCCCAGCCCCGCCTGCCCGCTGGGAAAGGAGCTGTCCCTGACACAGAGTGAACGCGTCAGTCTGTCTGTCTGTCTTTCTGTCCTTGGGAGCCTGGCCGGCACAGAGGAGTCTGGGCGAGAGCAGCTCCCCGAGAATCCGGAGCAGCGCAATGGAGGAGTGGGGTGTAATCTGTGAATGCTGGGCGCAGCCTCCTTCATGTTACCTCGTGCAAATCACTGCTGCACAGAGAAAATGTTGCCGCAAAACCCAGCCAAGGGCTCCCGCTTCCCCCTGCCTCTCTCATTGGTTTGTTTCAGCAGAGACGTACCCTTAGAACCTCGGGTTTGTTTTTTTTTTTGTTTGTTTGTTTTGAAGCAACTGTGGCAGTTTAGAGATAAATTAGAAAAGGAATGCAATTAAGTCAACCTGAGAGTGCACTGCGCCTTGCAGAGGGAAAGTTCCCCAGATGGAACTGCAGGCGTCTGCTGCGTTGGGTAATTATGGGCGGTGTGAACCCAGAGATCCTGGAGACAGCTTCTCCCAGCGGGTCGTTAATCAACAGGAAACAGCCCACAGCAGGGGCGCTATTACCTGACACCATCCGGGGAGCGAATTCAGTGAGAGGCTGGGATGAGACCGGGAGTTGTAAATTCCTGTTTTATGGCTGTGGTTCTCATGTCAGCCAGGGTATCACCTGGACAGCTTTAAGAATACAGATTCCCAGGGCCCCACTCCTAGATGATGATCCAGTAGATCTGGGATAGGTACCTGGGGTACCTGTCCTAACCTCTCCGTGGGGTTCTGATCTTCAGCCAAGCATGGGAATCCCTGCTCTAAGCCATGTTAGGGGTGGTCTGGGGTTTAGACAGAAAGATAAAAAGTGAGCGTGAAATGTTCTTTGCACTTGGGATTTAATATAGTTCAATTATCTCCCTAAGAGAAACTCATCTACACATTTTTAAAAAGAAAACTAAGTATACTCATCCTAAGTGCATTGTTTTATCATTTCATTTTTAATATTTAAAAAAAGGCTAATTGAATGTCATGCCAGAAACAAATAACTTTCTGGCTATACCATTATTTAATTTAAGGCTATTTGCTGCCATTTGAGCATCCTCCTCAGTAGGCAAATAAAATCATCTGCTGTAGGAGCCCTAAAAAACTCACCCTACGCAAAACCCCCAGGTGGGCCAACTGTGTCCCCTCCTCTTGGTCACTTTGCGTGGAGGTCCTGATCCCAGGTTGGCGGGTGCTGCCTGGCAGCCCTCGCAGATGCTTTTCCACGTGCCCTTTACCATGCTCCCTCTGCTTCCCCTCTCTTGGGCCCTCTGATTTCTTTAAAAATAATAAAAATCCTGTATTAATTAGCTATGGGGCTTAATGGGCTGATGTTATAATGCCCAGATAACACAAATATATCCTTACAAAAACTGAGTGGGAGGGACTTGATTCAAAGGAATGACTCTTGAGTAGTAAGAGGGTGTTTGGGGCAGATTCAGCTTTTGGCCCTGAAAATGACAATGTCTGACACAAGGACTGAGCCCTGAATCCTTCAGATCTCCTCATTTACTATGCACAATGCGAGGAATTACAGATGGATCAGATTTTCTATGTTCAAGAAGTTAAAAGCCACCCATCAAGGTAATTAAAATAAACACCGCCAAAACATGTGGATTGTCTGAACCACCAGAGACCGTCCCTCACAAAGGGTGGAACTGACAACTCGACAAAAGCCATTTTTACTTCCCCCCAAGTTCCACAGGGATCATCAACGTGCCTCGTCATGAGCCAGAAGCAGATCATTTCATGTACTGGAAGGTTCTTTAAAAGAGACCACCACTCTACCATTACATCCATACTCTGGAGACCTCCACTCCGGTGCTGATTACTCTCTTGACGTTCGGAACAACATCACTGCCATCCCAGGTCCTGGACCTCAGGACCCGCACACCTGCGAGGTGACAGGGACATGCTAATCCCCTCCCTACCTGAACTGAGGTGGTCCAACATAGTTGAAAGCTGTAAGAGCTATTTGATACTTATATGTCACGGTTTGAGTAACATCAGCCTCCCAGAAGGTGATGGCCAGGAGAAAGCAGGCTACCCCTCCCCACCCACCCCCCACCACTGCCCTTCTCTGTGTCTAGGCACGTGAGTCCGGCGATGCCTCTGCTACGGATGCGTTGGCGCACCTGCCTCCTGTGTCAGACCACAGGCTCCCTGAGGGCAGGGAGTGGCTTTACTCAATCTCACTTTGCAGGGTGGTGCTCAGCACTGCAGGGAAGGAACGATTCACTCCTACCCACTTAGAGTCTCAGGTTGGGCCCAAGAGTTGCATTGACATAAGATACATTAACAGCAGAAAAGCGTATCAATTTATTCAATATAAATTTTATGGGATACAGGAACCTCATAGGGAAAGGAAGACCCAAAGAAGTGCAGGAAAACCTAAGTGCACATATACCAGGTTGAACAAAGGGAGACAATTGTGGAAAAGTGAAATACGTGGGGAGACTAGAGGAAGGTAAGAGTTGTTGCCACAGAATCTCTGTGTGTGGATGGCTCTTGGCCTCAACTCACCATGCCTGGGGACAAGACTGTCCGTCCCTCCTGTCCGTCTCAGGAAGGGCATCTTTCACAGGGCAGGGTGGGCGGGGGGGAGGTCATCTCCTGCTCTCAGGAATGAAGGGAAGCTCAGAGCACCCCTCTTGTTTTTAGTGCCTTCAGCTCAAACTACTCCTTACACCCTAAGTGGTGTATTTGGGGGAAGTGTATCCTGCCATTCCTCGACACCAAGTACATTAAACAATTAGCCGCTGATGACTAACAAGCCCATGGAGATCTGTACTTCTCTCTCTGTATTAGCCATTGTCTTCTCTTAATTTTTTTCTTTTGAAAAGAAGGCAAAATATTTAGTGATATACTTTGTCACTAAAACCTTAGTATGAATTATTAAAGTTGGTGATTCTTGTCCAGACTAGAAGCCCTGATGGCCCTAAAAATACAGGCAGAGGAGAGGGAGACAGAGTCAGTGAGAAGGGTAGGAACCGTGAGGGGACACGTTTTGCCAGCGCTTCACTCTGCCCACAGGTTGATCCTGAATAGAGTTCCCACTCCAGATCCCCACCCCCAAAGAAGGATGGTGGGGCGGCGTTTTCCTGATTTGGGTGAAGTGAGTTGGTCCTATGAACTATCATGTGGACGCCGAAGATGACATAGGCATCCCGCCTGGAGCTTGAAATGACAGCAATAGCTTCTTGCAAAAACGCACCACTCGACATGAACCCCTGGCCGTCCTGGCACTACCATGTAACAGATTCACGTGGAGAGTGCAGGAGGGGTGGGCAAGCCCTGCAGGCCAGATGGCGGAACCTGGAGTCAGACAGACCTGTGTTAAACTTCTGGTTCTGTCACTCAGCACTTGGATGAGCGGTGACAGGCACACCCCTGCCTTCCAGCAGCATTGTTGCGGGCACCCAGGCACAGACCCCAGGAAGGGTGCAATGATGACCACGAGCCACGTGCACGTTCCCACTGGAGTCTCTCAGCCCACACAGCAGACCCTGCCTTCTTCTTCTTTTTAATCCTTACCTGAGGATATGTGTATTACTGATTTTTAGAGAAAAATATTGAGCTGAGAAACATCGATCTGTTGCCTCCTGCATGCTCCCCAACCAGGGATCGAACCCACAACCCTTTGGTGGGCACTCCAACCAACTGAGCCACCCAGCCAGGGCTAGACCACCCACTCTTCAGCACAAAAGACTATGGGCTTTGCTAAAGGTTGAGTCTTCACAACAGAAAAAGAATAAGAAACTCAATTTTTTTTTTCATTTAATGTGATTGATAAATGTGGTTATATCACATAATTCAAATTATTTCTTGATTTGGCTGCCTGCATGTGCTCACCTCTGTAAAACTGCTTCTTCTGGGGGCATCAGGGACCTCATACTAAGTAACCTTGCTCTTCAAATCACACACGTCGAGAAACCTCGATTTTTGAAACCCTGTTGGGATCACAGGACTGAAATCAAACAGCTTTAAACTGAGTAGATTAAAGCAGCCCAGCTTTGGCCCAAGGGCCAGTCGGCATAATTCCCTGATGCTGCCCAAGCCAATAAAGAGTTTTCTCTCCTCTGTCTGAACTAAGCAAAACCCTTAGTGCTCACTCAGAAATGAAGTTAAGTCCTGCTCAAGTGACCCTCAAATAAACTGTGTTCCAATATTCTGTCTCCCTGGCTCAGCAAGATAAATTCTGCTTTTTCCCCCTCACAAATGACAATCTTCTTATCTTAACTGGAGAAACCACAGTATTTAAAGTCTAAAAATCAATAAATGGAAATCTCACTTAAAATGGAGTCAGGGAGACTAGAAAAGGAACCTGTCACTCAATGTACACCACTGACCCCAACAGGAAGAAAGGCACCTGCATCTCACACAGGAAGTGATACTACTTGACTCCTCAGCAGGATCAAGACTCCTCCCACCTGGTACTGGCTCTGCCAATGGGAGGCTGCTACAGCTCAGCCAATGGGAGGCTGCCATAACTCAGCCAATGAGAAGCAGTTATACTTCCAACTTTCAGTTGCCTCCAATGGACTCTTCATCTACAACAATATTTCCAAGACCAGTAAAGAGCATTCCTTTCCTTTGTTTTTCTGGACTGGCTTGTGGTTCGCCAGGAGGCCACACAGCTCAAGTTGTGATGTTTTGTTGTTCCTGCGTAAACCCATTTTGCTGGAGGAATAGCTGGCTGTCATTTGTTAAAGGTCACCATGTCCTTGAAGTCTCTATGAAGCAGCTCTCATCCTCTGAATGGCCACATGTGGGTAACTCTGTGGCAGTGTCACCTCAAGGACTGGGGTTTCTCCCCCAAGACCATGCTCCTAAAGTAGTCTCATACCTATAGATGGTTTGCCCCTGCTCTGTGTCCTCTAAAATATAGCACTTATGGCCCCTGCTTGCAGGGGTGTCCAACCTGCAGCCCGCAGGCCACATGCTGTCCAGGATGACTGTGAATGGGGCCCAACACAAAATCGTAAATTTACTTAAAGCATGATGAGACGTGTTTGTTTTCGTTATCGCTTGTGTATTTAATGTGCGGCCCAAGACAACCCTTCGTCTTCTAGTGAGGCCCAGAGAGGCCGCAAGGCTGATGCCCCACTGAGTGGAAACTCCAAACACTGAGGTGGTGTCAGCGCAACATGAGCGGTTTCCAGGTGTCCGGGCTGATTGAGCTGGACCTAGATGGACACAGATCAGGATGTTAATGACCCCATGTAATTCTTATTTCTAGTTCATCTTCAAGCAAATCCACTTCCCAAGGACTGGTAGTTCTCTCCATTCTCCTGGCCTTGGGGTGGGGGTTGGCGGGGTCGGGGGGCCGGGGGGGAGACTGAAGGAAACGCTTTGTACCTCAATTCTGGGTCCACCACTGGTTACAATCGGAACCATCTTCCAGCCATCTGAAGCACAGCTTGGCGGCTTCCCTGGACTCCACTCGGTCCCACTTACTGTTTTCACTTTCTGGGCACAGAGCTCCCGGCCTGTCCTCTTGAGCTGCCCTTTCTCAATCGCTTCCTTTTGCCTTCTCTGAGGTCATCATGTTCTGTCAAGCTCCAAGTTTCCTCCCAACTCTGTTCCCCATCCACCTTCCCTCCAAAACCTGCCTCCAAGAAAAAATAATCACCCTGCACTATATTTCACATATGAGGCATTTGCTGCAGTTTTATCAAAATAATATCCAAATTAAATGGGTTTATACTGGAATGTCTCATTCTCTCATCCTGAAAAATATGTTGCATAGTAAGTGTAATCTTGTCCCCAAAATGCATTAGCTAATGTTTGGATGATGGGAACTATAAATCCATTATTTTTAATGAGAAAAAATAAGTTGTTCCTGTGTATCTGAAAATCCTAGCCAATTTCTCCAAATATCCCTAAAACATGCTTCAACATCTGCATAATAATGTATCAAGGGTTCCTGCATGCTACGAAACACTTAGAACACTCACTGTCTAATTATTTAACACTTAATGAACTCATTAGTGGGTATATTTGTATGCAGTGCTTGATGGTATTGCACAGAATCAGATATGAATTATGTTTTTCCTCCTGCCATAAACATGCCCTGTAATCTAAACAAACAATGAAGTGATATGTTAAAGATACTTAAAAGTTCAAATAAGACTCAGCACAATTAAATAAATGAGACAGGTCTTTTTGAATGGCGCCGGCTTGAAGAGTGGCCAGAGCGAGGTTTGGTCTGTGGTCACCGCGGCCGTTCGGAGGTGAGAGGAGATGAGGGGGAGAGAAGCGTGTGTTACCACCCAGAGCTTCCTCCTAAGGTTCGCTGTTCTAAACTTCTTGGACTCACCCAGGTCCCTCGGAGGCTTTTGCGCTATCTTAAAAGTCATTTCACCTAATATAATGGCGAAGAGAACACTAATGAGCAATATGTGTCATCAACGCGCAACGTTGATCGTAGGGAGGGAACAATGAAGACTGTTGCTCAGGCTCCTGGCTGGCTTCTATGTGAAATCCTTATAGTAAGTTGTAATTCAGATAATGAGCCTCTTAATGCAGGAAGTTCTTAATTCAGGAAACAGGGGTTGCTGAAATCGAAACCAATTCATTTAAAAAAGGAAAAGCAGATACAGCCAAGTACTGAGAAACTAGAACACTCAATTTTTAAGAGGGTTTGGAATAGGATAGTGAGGGAACTATAATTCTTCAGTTTTTATAGTGCACTATCACTTACATACTTTGCTTTAATCCTCTGAAGTTGTTTAGAAAAAATGCAACAGATATCTGGAGAAAACAACTTGACCTCTATTTTTAAACTTTTGCTCAAGATTTCGCTCTAAACATAAATATTTCGTTGCATAAACAAATTTACCTGCACCAGACCGCATTTTCCAGTCTTCTGGGGCCAGCCACCCCCGCTCCATACAAGGAAAAGCCCAGCCTCCCCCCCCATTTGGATGGCTGGGTCAACCCCATGCCCCTGGCTGTCCCGATGACCACAGGGAGGCCCACCACCCAGGCCGGAGCCCAGGCGACAGGGCAGCGCCCGCCTGGCTCAAGCAGCTGGGCCAGCAGTGAACACCCGCGCAAAGGTGAGTCTTCCTGAGCCTCTCTCTTCCAGACAGTCCCCAAACTGAAGGTACAGGAGGAGCTTCCTCTCTTTCGGCTGAGCCTTGCCCTGTAGCTCTGGAGCTGCCTGTGGCCACCTCCATTCAAGAAGCCATCTGAAGTGACAGAGCCTGAGTGATGACAACAAAAGAAGCCACGACTAAAGGCAGAGAAATGAAAAGGCAGCCCTGATGTTCCCAGTTCCAAGTCCAGGTGACTCTGAAATCAGCCCGACCTCTTCCTTCCTTTCCCTGGATCAAAGCCGCCAAGCAACCCTTTTTGGATACCTTTATTTGAGAACAGTTTCTGTCACTGCAGCTAAATGAATTCTGACCAATGCACCTATATGTCCAACAGGATGGGTTAAGCCAACATATATTCATAGGCTCAAAGTCATGTTAAAATAATGAACGGCATGCACAGATGACCTGACATAGTAAGTGAAGAAAGCCAGATCCCACACGATATTCACAGTGTCAACTAATTACGTTCAAAATAGCAATACCATTTTCATGGTGGATTTTTTTCTAGGTGTTGAGGCAGGTAATTTTTCTAATCATTTTCCATATTTTATCATTTTTACTTTTATAATAAGAAAAATGATCCTAAAAACCAGGACTTTGGTCCAATCTTTTTATAGGCCTAGGTATGAATTGAAATCTTATCATCCACCCATTCACTTTGAATTTTACTATGCCCCGCCATTTCTAAATAAGCTTTCTGTAACACGGAGACACATCCACCCCTTCTCTTTCTCAGGCGCTGGGATTCTAAAAGATAGCACCTTCCTCCAATGCAGTCAAAGGCTCTTGGCTAGTGGAGCAGGCCACGAAAGAAATGCTTGATCTAAACGAAGTCACTAGGTAACTTTCTAATTATTTTTCTCCATAGTAACACATATAAAATATGAAAAATGTTTATTCAAGTTTTTTTCTTCTCTTTCATAAGTATTTCAAAAGGCCTGAAGTGTGTTTTATACCCTCCTTAAACATTTCACCGCTGAAGTCCGGGGCTTTGCTCCCGTCACCAGACTCGGTTACCACATTCCTGGGGAAAAGCACCAAGAGCTTAAAATGTTTCTTTATGGAATTTTTTTTCTCATGAAAAGGACTCTGAAATCTTTGGAAGGCGTTTCTAAAATAATGTCATATGAAAAGTCAGCTTTTTTTTTTTTTATTAGACTTCACCCACAGAAGAACCCCGTGGACTTTTTTTCTAGTACTTAAACTTTAACCCCTTTGTTCTGGAACTGAAACTGGTGCGTGGTTTAGGAGGTGGATCTAGAGGCTTCTGTGCCCGGGTCACCCTCCTTTCCCCCCAACAGGAGCTGTAATTGAGAGTCAGGATTGAGCCTTCACCTCCAGGGGCCTCGCACGCTGTCACCGCAGGACTCAGGACGGCCGCCCGTGAAGTACTGCGCAGCCCGGGAGAAGTGCACAGTTGCCTCCACGCACTCGGTGTTGCTGCGGAGGACAGCTGGAGGTGACTAGCCCCTCAGTTCCCATCCCCCAAATCATGACTCAGTGATGGCACTCAGGCAGGCAGCGCCGCCTGATACCCCAAAGGCTGCCTGGCAAGGTCACAGCTTGTCGGCGTGTCTCACTGTGATGTCCATCAGACAGGGAGGCCAGTTACAGCCCGGGACCTCTGACCTCGCTGCTCCCGTGAATGATTATTCCATTTTGAAAGGGCTGTCTTTTAAAAAAAAGAAAGAAGGATATGTGGCAGAGGTTGTATATAGCCTTCCAAGTCCAAACTATTTATTATCCGGTCCTTTACCAACAAAGGCTGTCATTCGCTTAGAATCGGAGGCACAATGACAAAAGCCCAGCTATAAAACTTGGGCATGGCAAGCTATGAATGTCGTCAGACGGTCGCGATAGTGTCCTTCAGGCATCTGGGCCCACTGTACACAAGTAGAGTCTGTGGAAGCGATTTCAGGAGTCACGGCGTCACTTCTCAGAGTCAGCAGTCGCTCTGGGCTGCAGGGCTGCGGCCTGGACGCAGACCAAGTTCAAGCACCGACAGCATCCCTGAGCGCGAGGCACTCAGGCACTCATCAACCACGGGTCATCCAGCACTCCTGCGCGGCCAGAGCAGCACCCACAATGGCAGTGAAAGGGGGGCTAAAGAAGAAACAGAAAACCCAGACGCACGCGTGGGGACACTGCAGGTGAGAGGGAGCCCACTCGGGCCACGATTGCACCACACGGAATGCCAGCAAAATCGCAGTGTGACCGCCCAGCCGCTTGCCTGTGGTCTAGCTTTTCAGTTAATTTTATCAGCTTTCAGGTCTTCCAAGCCCTACCGACTCTTACCGAGAGTGAAGGTAACATTAGCGCGTCCCTAATGTCCTAGGAGCAAATGTCTTTGTGAGGGCCATTGCTGCGTGTTCTACCGTAGTTTTCCCTCTGAGCCTCTGGAAAGGCAGATGCCACTGTCCCCACACTCCAGTACAAAGCCTCTGAGAGGCACACCCACGTAATGAAAGCCATCTGAAGCGTGTTTAGCGAGTCTCATGGGAACAGTCTCTGATTCACGTCAATCTTCCTGCCAAGTTCATTGGACATAGATCCCATGGGACATATTTTTCCATCAAGAATCCAGAATCCTATTGGAAACTAAACCTAATAAAGTTTAGAAATTGTTCTTAGTTATCCCTCTCTTTGGAGGGGACAGTTACAAAACTACAAAAATGTGTCCCATGTGGTAATGATGGAATTTGCATCATGATTTAAAGGCCTCCCTCCTCTAACCGTCCCCCCAGGGGGGAACCGAGCAGCCAACTAAGGGCCATGGAAGTCAGAAGACACTGGACTGGACCCAGGACCAGAATGAAACTACCGGGGCTGGTCGCACACTTGAAAGAGAGACCTAAGACCAGAAGTCGCTGGGTCTGAACAAGTGCCCACTGACCTTCCATTGTCTGTTGTTTCTCCCACAGACCAGTACGTCACTTTCATACATGTTTTCCCTGCAGCTGAACAACACGGCATTTGAAAAGTCTGCTCCGTTTCTCCCTCCGGCACGTTGCCGGTCTCTGTGTAGCTCCCGGTGCACTGCCCACACAGGACATCTGCCACAGCGTGTGTCCTGTTTCAGCTCCTACCGGACAGCTCTGCAGTTTTCACGTGGGGTTCACGCAGACACTAAGAGTGCTGAGGTGTCCTGCAGATACGGGATTGGCTCCCAAATTCCCAATTAGTCAATGGGTGAGCTGTCCCAGGACACGCAGAGTAATAGCCTGAATTCTTGACATGACTCAAGAAAAAAATCACATTTTAAAAATGCAAAGAGATTTTCCTCCACCCTCTTTTCTGGACAGGAGGCTGGTTCAAAGAGAAACTCTGAAATGGGAGAAGCTCACTTTGACTGCTACATACCATCCTTTTCCCCCTCCCCCGCCATACTTCCTGGTCCTGGGGTCACCATCCCCTTACGCCACCCACTGCTGCTCTCGGGGTGTTCTGTCCTTTCCCCACTAACCCAGAGCCCCTCAAGTCCACGGACCCAGTCTTACCCACCTGGCATCCCCAAACTCTCCACAACCAGGACACGCAGTGAGACTATGCCCCCCGCCCCACCCCCTGACAGGATGGGCATTCCTTCGGGGCTAATCTGTCATTCACGGAGATCCAATGGAAGGAGAAGAGGTTACACTTATTGAGTCGGTTTGTATTTAGATGCGATTAACACTTTAAAGCGTTATTTTATCCTCTTTTTCCCCTTGCTTTTATTATAGAAAATTTTAAACCTACAGAGAAGTTGAGATAATAACACAATGAGCTTGCCATAGCCAGCAGTACCCAGCCTCCCAAGAGCCACCCTCTGTCCTTCACCCCCCACGCCCCATCACAGTAGGTTGTCTAGAACAAAATCCTGGGTGCCACATCATCTCGCCTGTATGGCATGATCTCCCTCCTCTTTTTGACACTGGTTCTTTCCTTCCAACTACAGATACTTACAGATTTCTAAATATAAATAGCACCTCAGTTTTTCTTCAGTCAGGAAGGATTAAGATATAAAATAAATACAATTAAGTTACACTTAATCATCTCACTAGTAAGAGGGATAAAGAAAGATCTTGCTTTATGTAAACTATTTAAACCTGAGATATTTCACATTGCTTTTCCCGTTATCACCCTAACTTATGGCCATTATGGTTTTAAGGCTATTACACAAATTGTATATTTTTAAGGTAGGGAAAGAAACAAATACAACAAAATGGATAATACCATCTTTTATACATAAAGTTTTCATTTTACTCGTACGTTCAATGCTAAATTTGAATCTTATATTCTAGTCATTTCTGGTGGGTCTGCCCACTAAATTATTAAATCACGCGGTAAAAAGTACAATAGTCAACCTAAAGGGATAAAAATATAAAGGTACAAAGCAATCGTCTTTTCAATATGACAGATTTAAAGACAGTTCACAAGCTTAATCAGAAAAATTGAAGCCCAAATTCAATTATGTCATTTTTATATCAAAAATTCCTTAAACTCTGAAAGTTGTTTTTAAAAGCCAACAGCTAAATATTATTAACATGCTATATTTCTGATCATAAATACATCTTAGCCACTGTATTCACTCTCTGATTTTTTTTAAGAAAGGTTTGGTCATCTGGTTTTGAAAAAGAGAAAACTCTCTGGTGAGTAAATCACTCATCGTCATGTAACCGTTAGGTGGTGGAAACAGATCTGACCACAGGTCCAATCAGGTAAAAATCCCTTTTTTCCACATACTGACGACTTTCCAACCTTCCAAGAAACAACTGCTTTCTTAAAATAAGACATTTTCTATGCCTGGTGCCAGATGGGTACTAGACTTATCAGAGGGATCACTTCATAAGGCATATAAATGTCTAGCCACTACGGTGTACCCTGGAAACTAACATAATACTGTATGTCAACTATGATTGAAAAATTTTAAATATATTTTTTTAAATAGGACATTTTCTAATCTAAACAAATCTCTAACTTGGTGGAACTACTTCTCTTCCCAGGTCAATTCCTTCAACTCCAACCCACTTCTGAACTCATGGATTTCCAGGAACTCCAGGTGTTTCTCCAAAACGCCCCTGCACCAGGAGTCCCGGCTCAAACAGAGCAGCGGGGGCATCTGCAATTAGGACTTTCTGAGTGAGGTGACTCCTGCGTACACGACCCATAGATAGGAAGAAGAAAAGCACCCTCAGGAAACAGCTGTAACCAAAGAAAATTCCAGATATTGGGATTCACAATCAAAACTATAGTTTAAGCAAATTACAGCATCATAGCTGAGAGATCTAGAGAGAGATTCATCCCAAAGAAACTAGTACCGTTCAAAGATTAGGTTTATGTCTGCATCTAGCCTGAAGTCTATTGCCTCAAAGCATCTGCCCCCTGTTAAATCATGAATCGCAGACTAGGTAAAGGCCAAAAACTGGTAACAACCCAAATCCATTGACGGTAGAATAGATTGAAATTTGCGGCGTATTTATACTGTGGAATGTTATCCAGCTACCCACAACAAAATGAATAAACCTTATATAATGTTGAGCAAAAGCAACAAATCAGAAGAACAATTCCTTTTATTTTTCTTGATAGAAAGTTTAAGAGCAGGCAAAACTGAACAATGGTAGAACAAGCAAACAGAGAGGAAGAGTCCCACAGAGTTAGGTCCCAATGGCAGTTACCTTTCTGTGGTGGGACAGCACCGTCCCCTGAGGACACAAGGAGGTCGGGCTCGGGAGTGGATTGTCAGGTGCTGGTTGGGTTCTGTTGCTTGAGTTGATGGTGGTTACATAATTCAATTTTCAACCATTTGTTAATACATATGTATTATGCTCTTTTATGAAAGTACCTTATATTTCACAATGCCAAATGTTTAATATTTTTAATGACAAGATATTTTGGCCATAATTTGATTCTATACAGCCGTAGTGAGGAAAGAAAAAGAAGAAAGTTGCTAAAAATGCTCCCGAGGCAAAGGTAAGGAACTGTGCCTGTGCCCTCTCCTTTAGGTTCTAAGTCACACTGGGGCCCATGGTCACCACTGTCAGCCCGCGGTGGGTGTTAAATAAATATTTGCTGGCATTGGTGGCTTAAGTAATGATTCATGTAAACACCAGGAGCTGCTGCACAAAACATATTCTCATGGCACAGTTTTCGGCTGACCAGAGGGGTCTCACCGTGGTGTAGAACATGAGAAAGTCTCGTTAACTTGCAAGGTGACAGAGTTTGAGAGCTTGTTTTGTTGTCGCAAACCCAGCATGGATGGTCAGTGGGTCAGTGAATTAGCATAACATTTAAGAAGGGCAATTTGGCAATACTCATCAAAAACCTTCAAAATAATACCTTCAGACTCCACAATTGCACTTCTAAGAATTCATCCTAAAGGAGGAGTCATGAGTTTGTATGCAGACTTAGCCGCAAGGATATCTGGGATAGCACTGTGTGAGACGGAAGCCATAGAACCGTCTGATGACAAGGGAGTTTTAAACAGATTGTGGTCCCAATGGAATTCCATGCAGCCACTAAAACTGATGTTGAAGAGGACTACTTTAGAACATGAACATATGTCCATAATATACCGTTGTTTTAAAAACCCATTTATAAAGTTCAGTGTGCCATTTAATATAGATAGGTAATTGGGTAGGTGGACGGATAGACAGACAGACAGACAGGAAGGCAGGCAGACAGAACCAAACCACCCCTAAACTTAGTAGCTTTATTAAAACTTCTACTTTGTTCTCTCTTCTGTTTCTGGGTGCTGCCCACAGATGCCCAGGGTGAGCAGTCCTGTTATTCTCGGACCAGCTGCCACCCAGAACAATGACAGTGACTCTAGGCGGTGGGATTATAAGGGAAATGTTTTATTTCACTTTTCTACATTTTGTACTTTGTATCATACCTATGTATGCTCATAAAACAAAAACAAAAAAATAACTCACACGTCATTACCTATCACTCCAGGCACATCTAACCCCGTTCAGCAGCAGGCGGAGCTTGCCTTTGTGCCCCACACACAGAAATTGGGTGAAACAACTCAGATCCCCTGGAAGGGGCTTTAACCTCACAGCGGGGGTCAGCGGCCCCCATTCTGGTGTCCGGCCTGCTCAGCTGCGGGAAGGACGCTCTCCTGGCAGCGAGCTGAAACCGGGTGTAGAGCAAGAAGTTGGGGTAAAAAGTCCCAGAATGAAATCCGCAGTGTTTGTGCTCATGTCTGCTTAAGAATAATTGAAGCTGTCAGAAAACAAAATTCAGCGGCGCACATTTGAAGATCTAATTGGCCTTGTGAGGCGCCGCAGGAGTCCAGCAGCATCTGGTCTAGCAAGTAGAGGGCGCTCTGCTCAGGGGGGTGCACTGTTTTTATGGGAAGAGAGTGTGGCAGGGGGTTAGTAACAAAAGAAAAGATTCTCTTTTGATCAGGACATCTTTGGGAGGGGGGGCGAGAGACACAGTGTTTATTATACAGATTGCCTCTTCTTCTTATGAGGGTTGGGAGGGTACAGCCCATGTGATGGATTACCTTATCAGCAGAACATTTCCTGTAAAGGAGGAACTGCAGGTAAGTCAGGTATCAAGTCCAGGTTGGGTATCATGAGCTTTAGTACAAGTAACACCATTTGGGGCCTGTGGTTTTCTCTTTAACAAAGCATTTTTTTTTCAAAGCCAGGAGTATCTATTTATTTAAAATATATATATATATATTTTTTTAAGATTTTATTTTTATTTATTTTTAGAGAGAGGGGAAGGGAGGGAGAAAGAGAGGGAGAGAAACAGCAATGTATGGTTGCCTCTCACATGGCCCTCACGGGGACCTGGCCTGCAACCTAGGCATGTGCCCTGACTGGGAATCGAACCGGGACCCTTTGGTTCCCAGCCCGCACTCAATCCACTGAGCTACATCAGCCAGGGCTATTTAAAATATATTTTAAAAATACTTTAAAATATGGATTTACTATTCCATTCCAAAGTGATTCTTCCTTGGCTTAAATTTATGAAATTGTATTTCATATACTAGCACATTCATTCTAAGAATTCAGGCCCTACAATACAAGTCCATTAAAAAATAGTATAATATTTTAGCTACATGGGCTGACTGGTGGAGACTTCAGATCTGTACGTAGTCTAGCATCCTTGTTATGGGTATTCTTCTTTCCCCAATTCGAAATCATCCTGTTTTTCCTATTCATTAGCTAAGCAGCCACAGGCTAGACTTATTTCCTTTCTATAATGAATGCTCTCATAAGTTTAATCAGTCTAGAATTAAGATGATAAACTCAGCTGGCATTATCCTGTCTTAGCAAATCGACGTCAGCCTTGCTTCTCCCCTTCCTCTGAATTACACGCCCACACGGCATTTCATTTTCTGGGAAATTGCCTGTCTGCCTCAGGAGTTCTGTCCTCAGAGACCCCTCCTGCCTTCGGAGGAAGGTGACCGACAAGCTGCAAGGGACGTGGGGAGAGAAGCAGACATAACGTTCCGGTTCTACCGGTGAACTGACTGTTTACAGGCTGTGAGCGATGTGATGGGAGAGCCGTGGCCTGCTCAGCATCAACTGTTTCTCCATCGAGGCCAATAAACCCACATAAATTCCTGGATGCTGAGAATATCGACGACAACAGCAAAGCTGTTCCTTGCTAACCAGGCCCCGTGGTTCTCATTCGTGTGGCAAAGACACATTCAACACGACAAAGTGGAAGAACGACCAAGGTACATGAACGAATTTCATCCTGCATGCACCGTGAGCTCACTGGGCTTTCTCCTTGTGTCCGGGGCCACGGAAGGTCAAATTAGAAGAAAGAGTATTTCCTGAAGCAGCATTTGACCCTCCTCCCTGCAGTTATACTGTCATGTCTTAGAGATTTAATTTCCACTAATACAGAAAACAGGCTCTAGTCCTCCAGAAAGGAGCAAATAAAGGAACCACACCTCATTCCATGGGCTTTGGAAGGGCCGTCTAGGGTTGCCCGGGTTGGGCCCGTCAGCCTGGACCCCTCAGCCTGCTGAGAGCGTGAACTCAAATGCCCTGCTGGGTGCTGTGGTTGGAAGTAGGACTAAGCAAGAGGAGCCCCATACTTTCAAAAGGAGGAAGCATTTTCTCTCTGTTTCACAAAAACCTGTCAGGGGATTCGCTCCACCCCCTTTTCGGGTGGGGGGCAGTGTGGGGAGGGGAGGCTGACACAGGAGCTGAGCGAACTGAGCCCTAAAACACTGAACTGTTGTGTAAGTCTTATCTCATAGGCCCTTGAACTCTGTACAACACATAGGAGTCACATGTAAACAGGACAAATAGAGGCTGTGTGACAGAAGGGGTGACAGGAAGCCAGTGGGGAGAAAACCAGAAACAAAGAAGAATGACTAAAAAGTTGGTTTTCTCTCTATGAGACTTCCAAGTAAGTTTTATTTCCTTTGGACTTTGATATCTTGAGATATTCCAAGACACACATTTGCCTGTCCTTTAAGCTGATATAGCCTTTGAGTTTAAAAAGACCTTTAAGCTCACCTAACTTAGTTTTTCACAAGTACTGGTACACGCCAGAGTCACCTAGCTGAGCCAGGTCAAAATACAGATGCTCCCCAGGTGAGTTTGTGGCACTGCAACATTGGGGACCCCTCATCCAGTCCCCGTTCCTACACAGGCACCTTCATACAGTTACTGACAAACCACTCGTCATTGGCCCTCATGGACAAGTTCAAGTGGTGTGCAATAGCATTGGGTGAATAAGAGGTTCACAAACTACCCTAAAGTGCAGAGTATGCCTTTCTCCATATGTGTGTAGATGCCCTCTGTCTGCAAAGGCCTGCTTGATAGGACTAAACAAGTAGAACATTATGATTTAAATGGAGAGGGAATGTCTGAACTATTTCCAGCTTTACTTTTCTATTCAAAGCGAATCTGTCATTCTGTGAGAACTTACTCTGTTAAGCTAAGCACACCACACTTCGATAAATGGCAAGATCTGTGGAAATCACCCGGCTTTAATTTACTGCACATGATTTTAATCAACTTGGGTAGCCACTTATGTAAATTAACCTAACAGTAGGATCCTAAATAACTTGATACTTTTCCAATATTTTTCCCATTTGTGGATAATGGTGAGCATTTGATATTTAGCGTTGATGCAGATTCATGTCATTCAATGGAATGTAGCTCTTGATTATGTTAAGCATCCAATGAATTCTAACAATGATAAGAATTAAATTTGTGTTATGTAACTAAGCAATCATTTATTTTAATAAATATGAATGCCAGCACATAAAATGAGCACAGGTGTTTCGTGGTTACTGTGCGCTGATCTGACCCCAGTTGGTAGGCGTTCCAGCCAAGAGCCCATCTGTAACCCCGGGAGGGGCACGTGCTCATGGCCACCCCTGCTCTCGGCCACCCGTGCTCTCTGGCTACCAGATACTCAGCCCCAAAGACCAGCAGTCCCCAGACGAGAGGTCACTTTTCAAATATTAAGAAGCCACATATACACTCGACAAAGACGCGATTCAGAGCAGACACTTGAATAACTCTTCTTTTGACAATTTAAAAAAGATTCTTATGAATTTTTGTTGCTCTGGTATGAAATAAACACAGTAACCACCCATACAGTACCCACGCCTAGCTTTTCCAGGGATTCAGTGACATTGCAGACTCAGTCATTCCCACCCCACCTCCCATCGGAGTATGCAGTGGTATAAAGTAAGCTCTCTCATTGCAACACTGAAAGCCAGGAGCATGGGTGCTTTCTCGTCCTCGGACAACGGGTTACAATGGGATTTTACTATCTCAGCACTAGTTGCCTTAACACAGCAAGTCCGGGGAAGCACAGGCTTAGAGCTGAACCTGATTGTTCTGACCACGGACTTGGAGTGTGCCATGATTGCTCTGGCCCAGGAGATCCTAGATGCCTGCAAAAGAGAGATGGACTTTTGATAATGTCCATATAGGACATAAAGGCCATCAGCACCAGTCACCTCTGATTTCTGCCACCACCAGGCGTTGCCCCTGTCAAACCATCTCCTATCCTCCCGTGTGACCTACATGACAGCCAAGTATGGTCAACAAAGCTCTGCTGACAGCCCAGGAATCCTCTGACAGAATGCGCCCTCCCGGAGGGCAGGCTCAACTTACTAGATGTGATATCCTAGAGTTGATGGCTCAGCTTCCAGTGCCTCCTGGGGAATACCGACACTAAACCAGGGCTTGTGGCCGAAGAGCAGGGAGAGAAGCTCCCGGACAGCAGAGTAAGGGAACGGGAGCGACAGGAGTTGGCAGAGGTTCATACTATCCCTCAGTGATACTTCCTACCCTGGTGTTACATCTCCTATCTCCCTGGTCAGAGGTAGGTATCTCTGGGGAAAACTTAACAACTAAATAACAGAGCATTCAAACAAACATACTAGCCCTTATTCATCTGTTCGAATGCTGTCCTCCTTCATGGGAGAACCTGGAGGAGTTAGGCGAGCAAGGCTACCACTGGTCAGAACACCGTGGTCTGCTTCAGAGTGGCCTCCAGAGTTGGTCTCTGGCGCAAAATAGTTGTACGCAACCAGACCCCCCTCACGCACTGACCTCTTGGTTTTTAAAAACATAATCCACTACTATAAGATAGAAATGTGTTCTTATTTAGGATATTTATCCATTCACTCATTTGTTCATTCATTTAATCGACAACTGTTTACTGAGCACCTACCTGTCACCACACAGTGTGCTGAGCGCACACACATGAGAACCCCCCCCCCCCGCAGGAGCACATGGTGCAGTGGAGAGACAGCGCGCCTGCAGCTGATTAAAATAGGAGAAGGCACACACCACAATCAAGTCATCAAATAATGCTCTCCTTGTAGCACAGACAGGGGAGCAGTGATTCCGCTCAGGTATTAGGGAATGGTCATCAGATGGTAAATCGGAATATAATGTAGCAATTCTAGGTTAAGGTAGCAGTAAAATAATTAAACTACAAAAATGCATAGAGGTAGGGGACCAAGACAATTTAATGAAGGGAAAATGGTCTTTTCAACAAATGGTCTGAGACAACTGAAAATCCACCTGCAAATTATGAATTTGGACCCCGAACTTCACCCCATACAGAAAAACTAACTCAAGTGAGTGGATTGTAGACCTAAATGAAAGACCTAAAATCATGAAACTCTTAGAAGAAAACTCAGAAATAAATTTTTGTGACCTTGGGTTAGACAATGACTTCTTAGATATGATGCCAAAATTGCACAAGCCATCAAAGAGAAGATTGTTAAGTCAGACTAAATCAAATGAAAAAAAAAAAAAAAACCTGCACTTCAAAGGACACCATCAAGAAAGTGAAGAGTCAAACCACAGACAGAGAGAAAATATTTGCAAATAATGTTTCTGATCAGGGACTTCTACTCAGACTATAGAAAGAATTCTTACAACTCAATACTCAAAAGACAAATTACCCAATTTAAAAACAGGCAAAGGATTTAAATAGACATTTCTCTAAAGAAGAAAAGTGAATGGCTAGTGAACATGTGAAAAGACACTCAGCATCATCATCATTCCCTTACATAAGGGAATGTAAATCAAAACCACAATGAGATTCTACCTCACAGATAAGATGGCTATAATCAAAGAGAGACCATAACAAGTGTTGGTGAGAATGTGGAGAAATCGGAGTCCTCCTACGTTACTGGTGGGGACATAAAATGGTGCCGCTTCTCTGGAAAACAGTTTTACAATTCCTCAAAATGTGACCACAGCATTACTACCATATGACCCAGTAATATCACCCATAGGTCTACTCCAGTACAGTTAGTCCAGAGAAATTAACATACAACCACAGAAAGACTTACACACTAATGTTCATAGTAGCTTTATTTATACTAGCCAAAAAGAGAAAATAATCCAAATGTCCTTCAACTGAGGAATGGATGAATAAACTGCAGTGTGTCCACACAATGGAAATGTATTGTCACAGAAATGACTGAAGTGCTGACAGACCACACGCACTACACCAGAAACATTACGCTAAGTGAAAGAAGCCAGACACACACACACACAGCCACATACTGAATAGCACTTATTTTTTCATCTGTGTTGGCATTTATTTTGAAACTGATTAATAATAATCTTTGTAACCTCATGGATTTAGTAGATACATTTATTTTAAATCGTCAGAATAGGCAAGTCTGTAGAGAGAGAAGTAGACCAGCAGCGGCCTGAGGCCGGGACATGGGGCGGTGAGTGGAGGGGGAGGATGAGGAGCCGCAGCTGGTGGGCACAGATTGCTCTGTGGGGCGAGGAAGGTGTTCTATGTGGCTGACACGGTGATGGCTTCACAGCTTGTGCATAGACTTAAGACTGCATTATACACTTCTAAACAGGTGATCGTCATGGCATGTAATTACGTCTTAATAAAGCTGTTAAAAAATACGAAGGAGAGACCATATAACTTATCATCCAAACTGGGACACGTTTGAAAGTGCTAAAAATATTCCACCAGACAGCACCCCCGGTATAAACCTAGACCATCCCGGGCCAGTGAGGATGGAGGGTCAGCCTAGGCTCTAATAACTGCGTGGAAACAGCAGGCAGGGAGGGGATAAAAAGAAGGGCCCAGATTGGAGAGAGCCCTGAATGGCATGCAGAGGAATACGGCAAGAGAGAAAAGGCAACTCCAGCAACACAGTGAAGAACCATCTGGAGTGGGAAAACTAGGCGTAAAACCAGTGAGCTGTTTCCATAGTCAAGATCAAGAGACGGTAAGCATCTACATTAGGACATGGGCTGTAGGGATGGAAGAAAGGGACAGACTTAAGAAATATTTTGAGTTAGAAAGTCTGAAGGCATTTCATAAGGGAGAGTTCCAAAGATGAAACAAACGAACAAAAAAGAGTCTTCAGTAAGTTCAGCAGGAGCAGCATCCCTGAAATGGGCACAGAGCCCTCCGCGGTCATGACCGCGGAAGGACACGTCGTGCTGTGCTTCGTCCCCACCAAGGCCGCACCTGAGCCGGGTGGACCGCAGGGGCCCAGAGCACCCCAAATGTGCTCGCTGCTTTATCAAGTTGTTTTGTGTTAAAAACTGACCTGCACCTTTCATATTTCTGCCCAGAAAGCTATTTTCTCCTGACAAAGAAGTGGAGGAAAAGTAGGTAAATGGTAGTCCCAGTGGGTAACCTCGGTTTGTTTTGTTTTTCGTTGATGATGGCTTAAAACGCAGTTATCGCAGGACCTTAAAAATGGACCACGTGGAAGTTGAGATGGGTGTGGATTCCATAGCTGCGGTTCTAGGTAATATTTTTAAACTTGTAGCCAAGTTTAAAAATTAAACAGTTTCATGATTACGTAAACCAAGTTCTGCCATCCCTGTAGCATCTTTACATCAGTAACTACCTGAAACAAACTGTAGCTTCGGGGGCTCATCGTGAGTGGCTTGTACAGACTTCACACATGCCTTAAATCAGATCGCCTGAGCACTAAGTGAAAGCCAGAGGATATGAGAAAAAATTATTAACTACTCCCCCAGCAGATAGGGATCAGGAGCTGGAGAACGAGAAAGAAAAAGAAGAGAAATCAATGAACCAAATCATCTCGCTGCTCCCAACTTCAAGGCTATGGAATGAAATCTCTGCCCCAAGGGCTCCTAAACCCCTTTGCTTAAATTAGAAAGTTTAGACTCTATTCCTGGGGGGAAGGGATGGGAAGACACTAAGGATTTAAATTAAACCAGGTAAAAAGCAAAAGAACTGTGACTTTCACCCCATGATACAAACAAGTAGATGGGAAAGGCTGAAGACGCCGTGGTCACTGAGCCCAGATGCCCCCAAGGTCACGACCCGGCCTTCATAATCAGAATTTACGTAGTCTACAGCACCTTATGTTAAACAAGAGGGGATTAATCACAGAAAATGCCTGAATGGTTTGCATGAAACTTATGGTTATTTAGAAGGTCCCACAAAATAAATTTTCAAACTGGACTAAAGGTGTATTTTTTTCTGACTAAAACATATATTATTCAAAACTTTTTTAGGTTACACATGAAAGAAACGCAGGTTGAATCCGTCACAGCACTGTTACCGATCGGCGGAGGGGAGTTCCGACTGCCACTCCACTGAGGTCGAAGGGCAGGTGTAGCCAGGCGACAGGAGGGCTGTTCTTCAGAGGACAGATCACTCCCAAGCTGTCACTGGAGCACAAAGTGCAGGGAGTGGGGGCGGCAATGTGAGAAGCGGAAGAGAGGGGAGAATACAGCAGGACACAGGGAGCCCGGGGAGTCAGCAGACAGACTGGAGAGCGTCTGTCTGGTCCATGCACTTTGAATTGTGCCTTCAGACCTATGGGGGGCTACGAGGAAGGATTTCAGGAGGAGGAAGTGGCGTGACCTGACCTGTGGTTCAGAGCGCCCACTTCCCAGCAGTGGGGAGGAAGTCTGGAGCAGCGAAGGACCCACTGTCCCCCGGGAGGTGGCCGCGGAGGGTGACGGCAGCAATGAAAGCAGGGTCGGAGAGGGAGACGGCCTGAGCTAGCGCGCCTTCACGTTGGGATCTGAGGGGGATGGAGGTCACGTTCATCAGAAAAGAAAATTCACGTGGGAGGTGGAGTTGAGAGTGTAAGGCAATAATGCAATTTTAGACACGCTGAGTTTGAAACTCTGTGGAGCATTCCAGAGACCAAGTTCACTTACCTACCTGTTTTTGTGCACTTGAGGGTCATCAAGATTATGAGTGGTAGTCATGTATACATTATGTATGTGTGTGTGTGTATATTCCGAGCTCTGACCTAGGCTCTGGGCATACAGCAAAACCCAAAACAGACAAGGGCCCCACATTCTAATGGTGTGAGTGGTGAGGATGGGGAGACATACAACCATCAATTATACATGTTAGTTATGACAATATCTGTGGAGAAAAATAAGAAGGAATGAGTATAGGTGCAGGTCCAGCACAGGTGAGGCAAGCGAGGTGGTCAGGTACCAAATGTACAGAGGCATGCATTCTCTTGTGTTGACCTTGAGCTTGCCTCCTTCGGTTTTATGCCCAGGCCGTCTTAACTGAATCACCCTAGTCCCGGTCCTGACTGTGTATCTCCTGTGGATAGGCAGGGAAGAACTCATTTGAAAAGTGATGTTTGAGTACAGCAGTGAAAAAGAAGAAAGCCAGGTGTCCCCATATTTAGGGAAAGAACATTCTAAGCAGAGAAAACTGTCATATGCAAAGGCCATGAGAGTACACAGCATATTCACGAAAGGTCTCTGAGAAATCTCACCAAGGGGTAATGTACAGAAGAGAGGAGAACCAAAGACAGAACCCCTAAGAAAGCACAAGTTAAGAGGTGAGCAAAGGGGCAGAGCCTGTGAAGAAGACGAAGAATAGGCCCACAGTGAAGTGGGAGAGAGCCAGGGGAGGGGCTTTCTGAAGAGGACAGAGGTCAGGTGAGAGACAACGGGACTCTTTACGGCTGGCAGCCAGGAATCTGTCTTGCCTTTGGGGAAACCAGTTCCTGACCTAGAGAACTTCTCTAAACGAAGCCCACACCAGAAGGCCAGTGTTGGTCCACACTTCAACACCCCTCTTCTTGGTACGGAAGGTCACCGTAATTATCTGCATTTTGGACAAACCTGAGCAATGCAGAAACTAAAAATAACAGGTCAATTCCAATACTTTCAAACCAGACACCAGAGTCTTCTAGGAACTGATTCTATAGCTAAAGCCTCTGAATTGGAGTCCTGGCTGGCCAAACCCTCTCCCACCAATGGCGTCAGTGCTATAGTGGCTGTCCCTGTGGAAATGCACAGTCCTGTCCTCTAACCTCTAAGAGAGGCCCAGGTGGGTCCCGCACAGCACACTGGCCGGGGAAGCATTCTTCACCCAACAGAAAGTGAATGCCGCCAACCTCATTCCTTGAGCTGGTGAATAAACCCCATTTACTCACCATGAGTGGGCACGAGGCTGTGGTTCAACTAAAACCAAAACTCTCTGCTAGAGGGGCAGTTTCCTCTCCACTGCATCCCAGCGCTCTAGGGAATCTGCAGCTCACGGCCTCATCACCAAAATTCACTTACCAACCAAAACAAAGTGACAACTATCAGTGAGTGTATGGGGTTTCACGGTTTAATCAGAATCAGAGAGAGGAAGAGACCATCCCTGGAATGAATTCCAACAAAAGCCTCATTATATAAAATCAAAAGAAAGCCAAGAAACTGAATATACTCAAGCTCACACCTGCCCATGGAAGAAGAAGAAGAAAAATAATAATAAGTTGTATTCTATTTTTCACCATTTGGAAGGAAACCCTATAAAACCTAAAAACTTCCAGCAAAACTGCCTTTCACTGTTGAATTTCTAAACAAATTTGTTTACTGGACAGCACTTAAGCGTATAAAACACTGACCCTCCCCCTCCCACATTATGTATTGATTTCTAACATGATAACTTGAAATTAGCTTAGATTTCTCTGCCAAAAAAAGCATAAATAAATAAGTAACTAAATGAAGAAGAAAACGCATTGTAAGCTACCCCTGCTGGCTGACACCTGATTCTGGCTCTTCTCTGCTCTACAATGGCTGACTGGATGGGAAGGAAGCAGGAATTCATGGTTCAGGGTCAGTTCATGGACTCGGGGCTGCGATGAAAGAATGTCCTTGGATGAGAAACAGAAGATCCTTGCACTTGGCCACTTAGAAAGCCTCTCGGTGGTAGCAATTAATTCACCGATCCAGGTGTCACATGGATTGTGTATGTTCTTAGAGAGACATGTCAGGGCAAGGTGAGGGCAAGGTATCTGTGGCCACGAGGCAGGGAAGAGACGGTGCCTTTTGAGAAAACTAGAAACAAACTGTGAGCATTTAATGTCGTCAAATGTTTGCGTTGGAATTAGAGACCCAACAGACATCTCTGTCTCTTTATATAAATGTATTAGCATGCCCAAGATTTACATACCTCAAGTTTAAAATGCTTCAACAATCTATCTTCTAAATAGATTCAAAACCACAAGACAATAATCTGCTTCCTGTGTAATCTGTGCTGAAAATGGAAAAGTGTCTGATTTTTAGCAGTCATCTGATCACATTTCCCCTTTGAGACTAGAAGAGGCCAGCAGGACCCGGGTGCCGTGGTTTATACAGAAGCTGGGGCAAGAAAAATAGGTCACGTGTGCGGGCAGTTGGTTGACCTTGTTTCAGACTGACTTGGGGTGCGTCCTGGCATTTCGAGGGGCCCTCAGCCCCACGGAAAGTGGGGTCCTGCGTATCGCCAGGATAATAAGAAAAATTCTTGTGAAGCTTCCTCAGGGGCTCCATGTGCCCAGCCGCCCACTCTTGGGCAGTACCACGAGCACACGTGGATATTCCACACCCTGCTGTGGGACATTCTGTAAACCACAGCTGTGGCCGCAGAACACAGGTGCGGCCTGGGCCACAGCTGCTTTCTGTGAGAATGGGATGGGGGCCTGGGAGGGGAGGGGGGGGTCCTTTGCACCAAAGCAGCAAGGGATCCTGAGGACGGACTCTTTCCTTTTGTACTGGAAGCACCCAAGACCTCTGAATTTGACGTTTAATGTGGAAAAGGAAGTCAGCGGCCTCTGAAAAAGAGACCTGGTGGGGCTTACACCAATTCCCTGGCTGCTCAGAGAGCCCAGATGGGGTCCCCACTGCAATGATGGCTCACCAAACAGGGCAGACTCACTTTCAGCAATCACATTTACAACTGCGGAGGCGCATGGGCAGGGCTACCCAGATCCGCCAGCGTCTTGGGGGTCTCTTGCAGACAATGGGACAGGGGGCAAAAGCAACAGTTAAAAGAGTGGACTACCTTAAGTCAATGGGAAGGCGCATTTCCATATTTTGAAACAAAGGGGTTCTGCACCATCTGTCCCCGTCTGGGTGCCCCCGCGCCACACTGAGAGGATTTGCGAGGGATTCAAGTTCACCTTACAGATTAAATAGTCGCTCGGCCGCCTAAGCCTGGGGCCCAAACAATGGCCGCGGGAGCCCCTTCCTCCTTCCTTCCTGCCGCTGTTCCGCTTGGCTGCACGCGCTCAATGCGCGCCGCTCCCCCGCGGCCAGAAGTGGACTTGACCGGAGCGAAAACCAACAAAGGCAGACTCTGGGGGAGCAGCGGAAGCGCTGGGCACAGAGTCAACCAGTGAGGCTCATTGAAATGCAAATAGGGCGGCCTCACCCGGGCGCCCCCTCCTGCCCCTTCACATCTCACCCCACTCCTGGTGCCCTGGCCGCGCTGCGGTGCGCCCAGCCCGAAGGACTGCAGAGGCCCCAGCCAGCCCGGCCCACGGGCTCGGTCGTTGCTTTAATTTCTGCAAGTCACCACCCCGGCACCGTGGTCATTATCCTCTCTCTCCCCCGCAGACCCACCAAGGTGTCCCTAGCTTTCCAGGCAGGTTTCCCATTCCTGGCCAAGGAGCAGAGACATTCGCTCTGCTTCTGAGCTTAAAACAAACAAACAAAAAAATTCCAAAGTTCCACCGTGGCGGTTAGGGGTTTTTGGGTTTTTTTACCCCTTAAGTATTTACTCACTTAACCTTAAGTATTTACTCACTTAAATCTTGTTCTCTTTCGTTTATCCAGAAAGAACCAAACAAAATTTTTCAGGTGCTAGACAGTTTGAGCTTAGAAGGAAGGTCTGGCTGATGTGCTGTAAGTGCTTAAGTGAAATCCAGCCCCGTTGGCACTGGGGGGCTGCTCCCCTTCCCTGGCCCCTTGTTTTACTTTGACTATATAAATAACATCAACGTGCTGTTTGTTTTCCACTTTCCCTAAAGTTTAAAGTCAAGGCACGCACTGTCGAAACTCCTATAAACAGAGGAATAAGGGTATTATTTTCTTGACAGAAGTAAAAGACTAATTCGATTTTTAAGCAGACTATGAGTTACCAGGAATAAGTTCAGAATAAAACTCAATGGTATTTAAAGGTCAGCTGAAAACCTAAGGTGCCTTTCTACAGGGTGCATATTTGGCTGCTATTACAGACTGTTAGGAATAAGAATTGCTATGGCTGTAAATAATATGATGAAGTAAATATTTAAAGTCCCTTAATTTTGCAAGTTTAACAGAGTATAGTCATATTTGAACATATAATAGGTGCATAATTCACTTAAATACATTGTTTTGCTAAAAAGCAACTAAAGAAATATTTACACTGTACCATCTTTGATTTTACATGAGAATTTTATGGTGCCTCCTTATCTACATACCAACACACACACACACACACACACTTTTGGGTGGGTAATAAGGGACCAATAATTGTCACGTTGGATTGAGCTGAGTTGAGTTGGCTTAAATTGAGTGGCATTGGCTCTACAAGGCAAGACATTCAGAATTGCACTAACAGGTTAGCGTTGTGACAGTTCAGGAGTACACATCTGGCCAATCTCCTTGCCCAGGCTCCATTTTACCTTAGTACACAAATACTACCTGATTTTCAGCCCTAGGACCAGCCATAGGCCCACCCTCCCCCACTCACAGCCCAGCTGGTTCACATCCATGGCTCCAGGGCCTGGCTGGTCCCTAGGATGCATCCCATAAATGAGAAGAACACAGCCCTTCCACCTGGCGTGTGAAGCCCACACCCAGCAGCGGAGCAGCAGGCTTGCACAGCGAACTGCCAGCACTGCAGGCCACCAGCCGGGGGCCGTGCGCCTTTCAAGGTCATATGCCGCCCTTCCCGTCTCCTGCTCTTGCTGGCACACCAGCGTATTTGACTTCTCAGGCCAACGTAAAGAGTTCCAGGAACAGGCATGTGAACAGCATTGAGCTCATGAAAGTCTTTTGCTGAAATTATTAGAAAAGAGGGATTCTTATTTTCTAGTGAAATTGATTAAATGGTTGCATATGGACATGAAGCTGCGCTTGACCATGACCGTCATCAATGGAGAAGAGTCGGCCAAAGGCAAGAGAGAGAATCAGACCGAGAGGTTGTTAATGTCGCGTGTCCGCGTCTGGGTTCAGCCATGTCTGAATCAACCCCCCTTCTCAGTTCCATGAGCCTATAAATTCCTTGTGTGAAGAAGCCAGTTTAAAGATTTCCTGTCATTTTCAATCCAAAGGAGTCTTGACTGGCATGTTGCCACAGTGGGCAGAGGTAAATCTCCCAGGAATGGATAATTACGTCACTGAATTTATTTTGGGTTTTGCTATCAGTGCGGCTCATGCTTCTTTCAGTAACAGGTAAGTCAGTGTAAATCAACCTTATAAATACCCATTCCACCTCCCCTGCTCCTTCATCTTCAGTATAGAATACATTAGAATCAAATACAGGAATGGATTTTTACTTTCTTGGGGATTTGAAAACTTCTCCATTGTTTAATGCAGAGTACTAAATGGGGTTTAGTGGGAAGGCTGGAAACTGCCCAAGGGGCTAATCCTCTTAACATGTTTACGTTTGACTGGAAGTAGAAGACTTATGACACATGGAAATTGGTTTTTAAAAACCTTTTCATGCCTATTGAGTTTAATACATTTGTAACTACATTAATAAATAAGAGACCACATAGGCCAGGGGTGTCAAACTCATTTTCACCGGGGGCCACATCAGCCTCACAGTTGCCTTCAGAGGGCCGAATGTCATTTTAGGGCTGTATAAACGTAAGTACTCTTTAACAGTCAAGCAAGAGCTCAGTGCTGCCGCCGGGTAGAAACAAGGTCCCAGGCCGGATAGAACAAGGTGGAGGGCTGGATTCGGCCCACAGGCCTTGCGTTTGCCACCAGTGACGTAGGCAGTGAAAAGTTAGAAAATGGTAGTCACTGAATAACAATAAAACTTCACTAAGAAAAAGTTACAGGAAACCAAATGCATTGCTCATTTGATAACCAAAGGGGGAATTTGTTCTTTGTTCCCAGAAATGGATGGTAGAAGACAAATCATTTCTCAGGGATGTAATGGAAAGAATTCTGCCTTGCAATGAGAAATTAGACTGGTTTCTGAGTTCCTTTTCATTTTTGTATCCTGTTACGATTCTAACTTTGCAGATGTAGCGGATGTGAACTTGTCCTCAAATTAATTACTATCTGATATAGGACGTTATCACCGCTCCCACAATTGTCACTCACTCATGATTGTCATTATATTACTTTGAATTGCATTAAATCTGAAAAATTAAATCTTGTTTTCAGTAAAGTATAACCACTTGAATTGTTTCCAGTTTTAGCCCTCAGCTAAGTTCCTGTTGCTGTTTTTATTTAAAAACCTAAGAACAGAGGATTTAGATATGAATGAAAATGAAGAGAAACTGCAGTTCATTTTTCTAGTTCCTGTGCTTTGTTATTCTTGGCCGTACTATCCTCAGACTGTAGAAGATTGGGGGGGGAGAGCCATTAGTTCTTTGTTTTGTAAATATTGACTTCTCTTTCTTCCTCCCTGTAATGTGTGACACATCTGCTTTCTATTTTTATATTTTAGTGCTGGTACCTTGACATAGCTCCATTCTTGCTTCAAAATTCCTAGTGTTTAAGAAAGGATGCACAGTGAATTCAGCCTCCTTGGCTCCTGCGATATCTGCTGAGAGCACGGTTAGAGGGACAGCAGCTCCTCTAACCAGTGTGAGCAATAACTATTAAGTTGAGCACCTCAACATTTATATAACCTCCTGGTGACGTAACTTCCTGTGCTACAGAGGCCTAGAAGCTGAACACCACATTTCCCAGACTCCCTTGCAGCTTGGGGGGTCCTATGAGATCTAGCTTCTGCCAAGCAGACAGACCCACTCAGAACTCGAAGGTGGAAGTGAGCAATGTGGGCAGTGGACATGCAGAGGGAGCTCAGGCCTCCTGGAAAGAAACAATGTCCGATTCTTCCAGGGCAGCTATTTCTGGAGTCCAGTTTCTGTAGTTACAGGTTCCAAATGACAGAAGAGTTTTCTTCAGAACATTCCTATTAAGACTCACGTATTTCTCAAGGCTGCCCTGTTCCTAGCTGTGTAGCAACCACCCAAGCCTGGGTCTCTGACCCTCCTGAAGAGTCTCTAAACTGCCTAAAATCTGCAGAACCTGATGAGAATGCATTCCGAAGGATAAAGTACTTGGTGACAGGGACGGCTTTTCAGACTGAGGGGAACAGAAGTCTGAGATGGGTGGTCTGACGTGGTTGGATTTGAAGGCACTGAGGACCTGACCAAGACATCAGGACAGGGCAGAGCAGTGCAAACTGTCTAATCATTGCCCTTCAGAGACCAGAAGCACCACAACCAACCACCCTGGGGAATCTAATGTCCCCCAGACTCTCCCATGGAACACACTTGGGACGGTCAGTCTATGTGTCCTCTCGGGGAGGCTGCAGTCCGTTTATTCAACAAAACACGAAGCGTTGGTGCTGCTGTGTGTGGTTGGTGGAAGAAGGAAGCCGCAGGCTAGGACACAGTAGGAAGGTGACTTCTTTGGAAGTAAACAGCACCGTGTTAGAGGAAGGAGCTACGGCAGGGAAGCCTTCACTGTTGACATCAGGAAGACATGAAGAGGGGACATTACAGATATGGTGGAGATTTTCTGATCTTAAGAGAAACCTACAACAACCAAATTTGAAAACAGAGACACAAGTCACATTGTCTTAACTGAAAAGGGCTAGAGATGTAGGGAGCCCATGAGTGGGGCCCTTCCATGACAGAAAGGAAAGAAATTGTCCTGGTTTGTAAATGATGACTATCTCTATAGAAAAGTATGCGTTCAAGTGAATGCATACACTATCTAACTGATATAGAGTATGCTATTAGAACTAATATATTGGCAAAGTTACTTTTGTACAATGTAAAAAAGTCTGTTTTATTCCTATAAACCAGTGATAAACAGTGAAGACATAATTTTTTAAACACAATTTAAGAGACTTTGTAATAAATGTCAAAAAAGATGAGTAAGACCTACATGAGAAATTTTTAAAATGCCACTGAAGGACATAAAGTAGAGCCTGATTTTTAAAATATATTCATATCTATGTATATAGTAAATATAAAATTGTATGTATATAAAAAATTCATAGAAATACCCAACATCAGAAATACATTCATTTTCCTTAGATGAATTTCTAAATTCCATGCAACTCAAATGAAAGAACACAATAGTTTTCTTTTCTTTCCCTCTTTTCCTGAACATACATGCTTTTAATTTGTCAGGCTGATCCTAAAATTCACACAGAAAAGATCCACCAGAAACATTTTTGGAGTCAAAGAACAAAAAAAATGTCATCTGGTTGCAAAGTAACAACAAAAAAAAATTAGTTCAAGTGGTTTAAACTCATCGGTTATTATTTATGTATAAAAAGAAAACGTGCTAACCAAAGCACTGGAGTCTGAATCTCTGTGCAGCCAATCTCTTAATCTGTTATTTCTTCATCTGAATTAGTAAACTGGCATTGTGGTAATCCGTCAGTCTCTATGAGCTTGACTAACCAGTCAGCTCCTACAGAAGGACCCTTTCCAGCACAGCGAGAAAGCCAACTGTCTGATCCTACACGTTCAGCTTACTACGAATTCACGAAGGCAGTGCCATCTCCGGGGGCCACCTGATAGGCAACCATGCGGCCTTCTCCGGCGGCAGCTCCTCTACGCTGCCACTTTTGAAGCCTTCCTCTCGGAACTTGGTGCCAATTCCATGTGTCTTCATGGTCATTCTAATTTGAAATCTAGCTTCTCGTGTGAATCTCTGTGAAGGAAGATGATTTCTCCATCCCATACAACAGCACCCCCCCGCCCAACTGCTCACGATGTGCTAGACACAAAAGTGCACTGACGCGGGAGGGCGGGGAGGGGGCTTCGCAGGCGTCACGGACAAAGGGTCTCCTGGGCAACTGCGTGAGCTGTGCCACTCAGGGCGTGCGGTCGGTTTCACAATAGCACGCCGCACTCTGCTATGCCTGGAGTGGCACCCAGTAAATATTTTGGTTAATTGTTTGTCACAGGAAATAAAAGAGAACCAACATAGCAATCCATAATTTTTAGATATTAAAATTCCCCAGAAATGTCGCCTTCCTGTCTTATTCTCATCATATGCTGAGTAGAGACAGATTAAGTCAAGCCAATGAACAGATTAAATGGTTCAACATGGTTGAAGGAGGCACGCAGCCCTGGGACACCCAGGCCCACTGTTGGGCCCCTGCTCCTGTGTCCAAGCTGATCCTTTTCAGAATAATTATCAGCACATCTGAACTTGACACTGAGAAGTAATTAAATGCACTTTGGTCTGAAGTGGGGAGAAGGATGTGGGAGGGGGAATAAGTTCCTTTTTTCTTTCACAGTCAAAAAATCAAAGAAAAAGAGGGTTTACCACGCCGCACGACACTGCCCTGGTGGGGTGGGGGTGGCCCTTGGGGCTCTCCAGGGTACCTTTCTCTACTTGTTGCTGTGACAGACTTTCCTCCTCAAACACATGCCATAAATCACCACTGGAGAGAGAATTTACAGCCACAGAGAAGGAAAGGGGGGAAAGAAGAACACCCCTTCACAGATACAACGAGGGATCCTGAGTTTCCAGCAGACTGTGGGAAGACAGAAGCGGGAGGCAGCTGGCTAGGAATAAGAAACAGCTTGTCCCCAAACAGATTTCCCATCTTCATGCCGTGGCTGGGCTCCATCTGTTCATCATGGGACACAGCCCAGGCGGGGACAAAATGTGCTGGTGATGGTTTGGGGCAGGTTGGGGAGCAGGAGGGGAAAGTGAGCCACAGGAAGTTCACCAGAATCAGCTGCCTGCGTACTCGCCACACCTGACCACGTGTTTACACACAGCAGTGCAATCCACAGCCCGGTCTTCCCAACGGGTCGTGGGACCAAGGCTGTTTCTTACTGGGGAGCATCCAACACAGAGAGAAGACATGATTGAGGACATGTTTCTATGGAGAGAAAGCCAAAAAATATGAGAAATTGCAATCTTGGTATATTTCTGCTTCTGATGATTTCAATTGTGATAGAATATAAAAGAAGAGCAAGAAACTGTGAATCTCATTTCCATTTGCGAGCAACAGGGAAGAAGAAATGATTGGTATCATTCACTACGCGATCTGCTTCTTAGAAGTTGTGGGCTTTCAACATTCTCCCCAATAGGTAATCTTGAACCGACCTACATTTATTCTACCTGTAAGCTTCACCCATTGGGTCATTCTCCTGAGAGGTAAACAGCTATGCTGCTCCCATGTCAATACCGCATTCGATATAGGTGTTTAACCTCAATTATTCTCCTGAGTTTGTGAGGGCTTTAATTTTTCACTTGCATCTTTATGGCAAAGCAGCCTGCTGCTCAGGGAAAACCTCCCCAGGCAGATGCCAGGTGTAATGAAATACTAGTCTAATACACTAACTGGCATGTTTATCTTTTGATAGTTTCTGTTACCTTTTAACCCTGTCCCCTTCAGGCACTTAGATGGGGGGTGGGATGGGGGATCCACCCTGTAATCAGAACTCTGAGAACCAGAGGGTCAAGGCTTAGATCCCAGGTATTGAGCAAAAGAACCAAGGAACATACGACCAGTCACTATCACGTAGCCTTGTCTACGTCTGAGTAAGAATCACAGGAGGCAAAACTAAAACATTTCATCCGTCGGATTCATCTGGAACCACCTGACTCAGACCGGAATGCTGAACTGTGGCCCACTCTCATCCATCTGATACTTACTTGGTGTCTACTCTCCTGTGCAAGACTTACAAGGAATAAAATTATACATAGGCTCCTTTCCTGTCCTCCAGGAGCTTCGAACCTCACGAGGTGGGCAGACACACGACCAGAGCAGTTGAATAAAGCGCTGGGTGACAGTGCTATGGAGAGGTGCCATTCGCACTGCAGCACTGGCCCCGCATGCCTGGGCCCGTCATCCTCAGGGTCTGGCACCGTTCCGTGTGGGTCTCCCCGACTACACTAAGCAAGCACTAATTTACCTCTACACGATATCTGTCCCAGCACATGGCACGGGGCCTGCCTAGTCAAAGCATATTTTGTTGAAGGAAGGAAGGAAGAAACAAATGAACTCATACCAGGGTCCATGTTTGTTCTGTGATTATATCAAATTTTATTTTCCTGAAAGAGTTTAGAGAAGTAGCCTCCGTGTAGACCAGCTTCTGAGCCTGGGACTGCCTGAGGCCTGTTGCTGGGCTTCCGGCGAGGACTTGGGGCAGACATGGAAGGTGGAGGCATTTCCACACAAATGCCCAGGCAAGCCTCTTGGTCCCGCGCCCTGGCCCGGCAGATGGAGACAAGTTGGGAGAGTGTCTCAGAGGTTCCAGATGGACAGCAGGTTGCAGACAAAGGTGTGACAACTACTCCAAGAGTTTGGAACTGTGGGCTCCCTGTCACCTCCTCTGACCTTTGGGGCAGCACCTCTGACCTTCAGGGACAGCTTTACAACCTCTGCACTGGTGCACCCCCTTCTCCATTACCCCCAAGGTCTTCCAAAAGTCATATAAATTCCTAACTCTAAATTAAACTCTTTAAATCTAGAACATAAAAACTGGCTTCTCTGTTCCTGGTGTCCATCTCTAGAACATTCCATCTCAGTGATTTCAGATTAACTTTTGTGCAAAAGGGAATCAGTCCACACAGAGAAAAGACTTTATATTTTTACATAAGGCAACTGATTTTCACTCAATGATTCTTTAAGATTTAAGCCGGTTCTGCTTGCAGAGCAAACACCCTATACATCTGAGTAATAATGCATTTTAATTTCATGATGATGGTTTTATGGGGCATCACCAATAACTTCATATGAACCCATGCCCCTTAGCAGCTTATGTTTTTATTCCCATTTCTAGGTGAAAAGGGGAATAAAACATGCAAGAGCCTGTCTGACATCTCACATTCCTTAGTTTGGAGTAACATTTTAAAAAACCAGTATCATTTGAAATAGAAAGTTTCAGAAATAATGGCATTTTTTTAAATAGTCAGCTTCCTGAATGTTATAAGAGGCCACACTTTGAAACTAAACTTTCAACTTGAAAATATAAGCCACACATATTCAAATCATTAATTCTAACTCTTAAGGACATTTTATTGTTATTTTCCTAAAGGTTTTTACTCAAATTTTCCACTTCTGGCACTTCCCAAGGCAAGCTGGTCCCGGTGTCTGCCAAAACCACTAAGCTTGCTCACAGATAAAGCCAAGGGTGTCACAGGACCCACAGTGACAAGAGGCCCTGACGGACAGCTGAGCGCCCTCCCCCCATTCGGTTTCTGCAACCGGCTCCATAGTCCTCGTGCAGAAACGCCAGGGCGCCCTTCACGCAGAGCCACGCCTCCCTCCCCCACCCCCGACCCAACAGCCTGACTTTCCCGGGTTCACTTCGGCCCCTTCCTGGGAGCCCCTGTCCTGACCCCAGACGGCGCCTGTCTTCCCTGCCTCTGTCCCAGGCCACGTGTGACTGCCCGGCTTGGTGTCCCATGTACACAGTTCGGAGCCTCCCGAGCATCCCTGTGACAGCCAGGTCCCCACACTGTGTTCGCTCTCTTCCACCTTCATTATCCTGAAGTAGGGCCCACCACACAGGTAACATAGGAAGGGGAAGGGGTCTCACTGCAGGGAAACCCACAACACATGGGGTGCGGGGGCGGGGAGTGTTCCTGAGAGTGCCGTCACTTAAAGAGCCTCAGAGGTGCGTCAAAAGACCTGCTTCCCAGGAAGAAGCCTGTCTGGGTGATGTGAGTCTCAGATTCCTCTTCTGTCGCAATTAGTGCCAACCCTTTGAGCAGCGGTGAGCGCCCACGTGCATGGAGCACCGGACACAGTGACCGGCGCTGGGACAATCGCAGCGGTGAAGCCGGCACTGAGTGAGCCGCACACGCTTGGCAAGGGAAGGAGCCCGCACGCCGCTCGCTTGCTGGGAGCCTGGGGCCGAGGTCCTGCACCTGAGTGCTGGGCATGCGCATTGTCCCTCTCCCTGAGCAGCAGCAGCGTCCTCAGTGACGCACGCGTCCTGACACCCCCACATTCCAGGAGCCAGCCTTGCAGCTCCAGAAGCACACAGACCCCCTGTGCTTCGTGTGTGGGTCTCACACGCACCCCACCCCGACTTAAGAGCACGTGTAGAAATTGTTCCACCACACGCCGGTGCCACTCTTTTGCACGGTTGGACAGACTCACACGGAGAACGAGGAACATCGCGGTGAAACGGAGGAGCAGAGCGGCTGCCAGGCCCACAGCCGGCTGCGCCTCGGTCAGGTTTCTGAGCGTGCAGGGGAGAGAAGTTTCACTTGGACTCGGTTCAACAGGACCTGAGCCGGAAAGGCTGCTCCAGTCTGGTGACAGAGAGAGGTTACGTAAGCTGAACAAATGCGCCTCTCTTCCAGGAATGCCTTTCACAAGCTGCCTGATCTGCCAGAAGCCTCGGACAGACCTGGTGGGAGAGGTTTCTGCGCTCCCAGACCCGGCCCCCGCCCCGCCCCAGCACAGGCACACTCGCGGTGGTCCCTTTAAAAGAAGCCACGTCGGGGGACCTCACTGCCCCGTGCCTCCTGAGCTCCCGCCAGCAGGTCAGGCCTGGGGCGGAGGGCGCCTCTGAGGACCTGGCCCCGGTCCTGCCCGGGCCACACCTGTCGGGAAGGGAACGGAACGGAGGCCGCGTCTGCAGCACGCTCAGCCCATCGAGGCCGCTGGCTCGGGCGCACCAGGAAACGCGTGCGATGCTAGACCGAGGCACGGGAATAGCTCCAGCTGGGCGGAAAGACGGCTTCAGCGACCTGAACAATCCTGCCTGAGGTCTGTGATCCTTCAGGACTTTTCCAGGGAAGAAATTCCAGCTGGGCTGAAGAGATGGAAAGAGTGAGAGCAAAACAGAAGAAAAATCTATGTAATTTTATTAACCAATGTCACACCAACAAATTCTTGTAAAAGAAAAAAAGAGCCCTGGGCAGTGTGGCTCAATCGGTTGGAGGGCCATTGTGAAGAGAGCGCCAAGGCTGGGGACCAACCACCTGGGCGGCCGCCTGCGTGCCAGGCGCTGCTCTGGGCACCTGCGCCGACGAGGCTTTCACGCCCACAGTGCTGGAGCCGGCCCTGCACTTCCTTCCTGAGCTCGTGCCCCAGCTGGCGGGAGACACACGTTCCCCGCCCCCCATGTCCCCTGCCTGGCTGGCATCTGTGGCCATTGTTCGCAGAGACTTCCACCCCCGCTTCTTGGCCTCACAGGATGTCATGCCTCTGCTCCTCAAGCAGGGGCCCCGTGGCCATGGTGTTTCTACGCTTCTCTGTTTTTATAAATCGACACAGATGTGCCTCTCTGGGAGCTATTTTTCAGGGGATTTGTCCGTCTTTCTTCTCCCGGGCTGTTCTCACACACTGCTGTCATTCATTCATGTTCCAGCCGCATCCAGCACGGGCCTGATGAATGGGCTTTTGAACTAGTGGCCAACCGCGCTCAGGCGGCACTTCCTGGAGGTGGGGAGGATGTGTGCCTGCGTGTGTATCTGGCCATGCATGTGGGAACAGGTGTGCATTGTGTGTGTGCGACACGGTGTGTGTCTGTGTGTGTGCACGATGCATGTGTGTACTGGGCGTGTTGTCTCTGTGTACATGTGCACATATGTCTGTGTGTGCACGTGTGTTCTCCAAATGAAGCTAGCTATGACAGAGGCTGTTACCATGTATAAAAGCACGGGCTGTAGAATCAAACAGACCTCACACAGAAGTCTGGCCCCTCGGTCCTTAGAAAGATTATACTTAATCTCCTTAAGTCTCAGTTTCTTTATCAGTAAAATGGGAATAAAGATAATAGCTATCTCAAGAAGATGTCAAAATTGTATTTTTATATAATATAAAGTTATTATCACTTGCAAAATGCTGCTTGCCATTATTGCTATTTTTCAAACTTTCTCTGTGCCTACCACATCTTCTTCATCATTTCATAGCACTGTTACATGACCTGGCAACTCCACCCTTCCGTGGATTTTCCAGGGAAATCACTTATGTGCATGAGGAGAGCATCACAAGAATGGTGGCAGTGTTGTCTGTGACAACTCTCAGGGGCTGGGTGGTGTCCCCCAAACTTGGAATGTTGGAGCCCTGGCCCCCAGGAACTCAGAATGTGACTGTACTTGGAGGTGGGTATACTCAGCAGAACAAGTATGACAAAATCGCAGTGAATATAAATTACCTAAACAACACAACCAATCAAGTTAACCTAATTAAACTTTACGGAACACTACCCCCAACAACTGCTGAAGACACAATGGTTTTCCAGGCACGTAGAATGGTCACCCAGATAGACCATGTGGTGAGTCATAATAGATATAATTCAATGAATTTCAAAGGGTTTAAGTCTTACCACATATGTTTTCTGACCACAATGGAAAAGAAATAACACCAGGTCATTCTGTGGGCAGGTAATGAAAAACTTTCAAGATAACTGTGTCTAAGAAAAACATGCCATCAAGATTAGAATAAGCAATAAAAGTAATTCATAAAAATGAAAAAAGAACTACAAGGATTGGAACATCTTAGGAAGGGAACAATCGGGAGAGAGGTTCTGTGAAGGAGCCACCATGGCCATCACTTCGATTCTTCCCAGAGTCCTCCTAACAGCGAGACAGTGACAGCAATGCAGGTCCCCGTATCCTCGAGATTCTTCAGGAACACTGGCTTCAGAATGGTAAGTTTTGTCAGCGTTCCACACCCCTTTTATGCCTACAGAAGACCCAGGGGCTCTTGTGAAACTGCAGAGTCCTGTCCGATGCACCAGGGCCGGGCTGGAGATTCCGCATTTCTGAAAAGGTCCCAGGCGGTGCTGGCGCTGCCCATCTGTCTGCCATGCTGCTCCCCACAAATCCTTCCTTTTCCAGTGAGGTAGCTATTTGTTTTAATCGTCCACTTTTATTTGGAAATAAATTCAAACTGAGAAGCTGCAATCATACAAAGAGCATCCACAGACCCTTCATCCGGATTCTCCTGTCATTAACATTTGGCCCATTGTCTTTGTCGTGGCGAGCCATCCAAGACTCAGATCGCACCGCGGCCCTCACCCCAGTGTTCTTGCTGAGAACACGGGTGCTGTCTTACATGACCACGGCACAGTTACCTGCCTCGGTGGATTTAACGTCCACGCAACACTGCTAATTACCATCTGTCCTCCACATTTGCCACTGGCCCCAACACGGTTTTTTATAACATTTCTTCCTTCAGAACTGAACCCAGTCGAAGGTCAGGTATTGCATCTAGTTGCCACGTCTGTTTGGTGTTTTTTCATTTTGAAAATTCCCTTAGTCTCTCTCTCTCTTTTTTTTTTTTTTTGTCATTTATGACATCGACATTTCTGAAGAATTCGTTCTCTCTTTTTTTTAATGGAATGTCCCTCGTGATTAAACTTAGAGTACGCATTACGCATTCCTGGCAGGGACTCTCTCTCAATGATGTTATGCTTTTCTCAAAAGATCACTTCCAGAAAGGATGATACTTGTTAAGTTAAACAAAATTTTTATCATAGCATCTTAGACGAAATGTTCAACTTGTAAAATAAGCCTATTAATTGAATATGTCCTTTTTCTAAATTAAGCAAAATGTCTTTAGTACATAAAAGAAATTTTTTGTTTGGAACAAGTAAGCCATCCAATACTGTATGCACATATTTTCTGACCATTTTTTCTGTCACTTTGCTTTATGATCCAGCATTCAATGCCTGTAGGCTACTCAATAACCTTCAGTAGCTGGAGAAGGAAAATTTCCAGAACCATCCCTGTAACATTCATTAAGTCACTTCCAAAGACGTCCCCGAAAATGACTTCTTTTTAAAATATACTCACAATTAAGACATCCAAAATGAAAATATCTGCATTTGCCCCATGTCCCTTGCTTATTACTCAGAACCTTCATTAAATTAAACAAACCATTTAGTTTGTGTTGCAACAGACATTCACAGTCGCATCTCTGAATTGGCACCAATGCACAAGGCACAATCGCAGGGGACACAGGCTCCGGTCTCCCACACGCCTGTGTCACAGAGGGGTTCTAGAGAACAGTGCATCCTGACAGCTGCTTTCAGTTCACCGTACTTTTCTTCGAGAACATTTGTTTTCAATTTGTCAATAAATAATGGAAGAAAACACAGCTGAGGGGCCCAGTGTGATTTTTATGGAAGGTTCATTTTTGGAAATCTGATAAGCTTATAAGCACATATGTTTAAAATCATTCTAGTATAAAATTCAGAAACTCGGGATGGAGGAATCCTGCTTGTCAGGCTGCTCACATTTTATCTATCTATTTTATCTATTTTATCTCTTACTTGGCACTATTGGTCAAATATTTTGTGTTTTTATAAATTTTAGGGGAAAAATTTAAATACATGTTAAACTTGACAATGTTCATACAAGACTTGAGCGTGCAGATGTTACTCATCGGCCATACTTTAAAATTGTAAGTTCATGGGCAAATCGACATGGTATTTACATGTGTGAATGATGTAGAATGAGAGCATTATGCTCACAGACCCACCGGAAGCACAGCAACACATTGGCGCGTGTGGGCACGTGGGGTGTGGGCAAGTTTATTGTGAAGAGGATCTGTCTCACACTAGTTTTCTAAGAAAGATACACACTTAGCAACACGAAACAAACAGACGAGACATTTTAAAAGGTCTTGAAGATAAAAGATACTTCTGTGTTGGGCAATGCTCTGGACAACAGAACTTAATTTTATGTGTGCTATAAATTCTCTAGCAGATAACGTGGACCAAACACTTATTTACGTTGGCCAGACCACTCTGCTTTGGTAACTCAACAAGTGAGTTCCGACTGGAAATACGCTTGTTATAGGTACTACTCATTCTGTAAGAGCGTGAGCAACGCCAGCCACAGTTTTCTTAAATTAGAAACAACTAAATTTCAAACACTAGATGAGCTATTTAAGAGCATTTGATAAGAATTTACTATAGCTTCAGAAAGTTCTAGAGAATTATTTTTAACAGGAATTTTTATTACTGGTAGGCTTCCTACAGTCCAGTCTATAAAGATAAACTTGGACAGACCACAGAGACAAAATGCAAACTTCACGTTAATGGGATCTAAATTTCTCTGAATAACACATTTAGGACTGGGAGCCATCAGAAGAGGCATTCCTTGGTCTCCACCTATTGTTGGAAGAAAACAGGCATGAGACAGAAGGTCTGTCTTTGGGCGCACGGCTCTGCAGAGAGTCCAAACGTGCCATCTCCCCATCTAAAATCCTAGCCAAACATGGTTTCCTTCAGGATTCTTTTGATACAGGATTATTCTTGGGTCAAAGGTTTCCAACTTCCAACTATGGGATGAGTAAGTCCTGGGGACCTAGTCGTCAGCTTGGTGTCTGTGTTAACAATACTATATTATATATACACTTAAAAGTCGCTAAGAGAACAAATCTTAAATGTTCTCACCACACACGCGCAATGTACTTTTGTAAAGAGACAAATGTGCTAACTAACCTTACCCTGGGAATCATTTCACAATTCACACGTGTATCAAATCCTCTCATTGTACACCTTAAACTCACACAATGTTACGGTATATCTCCATTATCCCTCCATAAAGCTAGAAAAACAAACAAATAAGAATTACTTTGCAATGATCATCAGATTAAACTCCTCTTTGAAAGTTTTCTCAAAAACTATTTCTAAAGGGTGGAAACTGGTCAAAGCTGAGAGAAAGGAGAAACCCGATGGCTGAGATCCAGCCTCACTGTTCCGTGTGGGGAGACATAGGAAGACACCCTTGGTCACAGGAGTTTTTCTTTTTTGCAAGTTTGAAAATTTTTGCCCAAGTCCCACTGAGATACAAATGAGTAAGAAAGGATGTCCTCCTGCACACAACTGAGAGAGCATTTGCTGGGTAAGAGGGAGTTTACCCAACCACCAAGGAAGGACACACTTCAGACTTGCTAAAGGTTACTCTTATCTGCCATCAAACACAGAGAAGCTGCTTGTACCATAAAACAGAAGATGTCAGAATCTGGAGAACAGCAAAGCAGTTAGGAATGTGGACCTGAGCGCCAACCACCAAGTTTAAATTCTAAATTTGCCACTCATTTGCTCTGTGTCATTGGGCACTTTGGCCTCAGTTTACTCATCTATATAATGGGAATCATGCTCATACTTACCTGCTTTCTTAATTCTGTGCTGCTTTCTCTGACACCTCCAGTCCTTTGCTCCTCCTGGCTTTTGAGTTTCTGACCTCAAACAGCAGCGTGCCTGTCCCATATAATGTCCTTCACATGCGCTGGGTGCCCTGTCCACCTCTGTTCTTTCCACTGACCACCAAAGTTCAGGGGCTTTTCTGACCGCTGCCTCTGCTCTCACACAGCACATTCTCTCCTAAATCACGTGCAATGCAGCTGCTGGGCCTTGTCTTTTAAAAGCCAAGTGCGGTCTTTACAGATTGTGTGTGCTTGTTCTTGCTTGCTGCTCCTTTCTCCCAAAGTCTCCCTTTTTCCTTCCCCAGACAATGCTCACTGGGTCCTCCCTACCTCTCATCTTCGTTCCTTGCTTTCTCCTTTCCTTTCTCATCTCAGAAATATAAGTCCTTTCCCAAATCTAGTCCTTGTTGAATGTTCTTACTCATGTCCAAGGCTTTCAATTGCCCTCGATTAATAAGATTCCTAAGTCTGCATTTCTAGCCAGGACTCTCTCTGGAGCCCTAATCCTGCATCTCAAGCTACCTACATGACACTTTCAATAGGATGAATTGCAGTCATTTCAAACTTCACATCTTAAAGTTCACTACATGCATACAAGACCCTGGCTTCTTCTCCTGGCTGCTCTGCTTTTTCTGGTCATCATAGCTGAAACCTCAGAGTCACTTTTAATCCACCCCCTCACACCCGTTTAACGTCTAAACCCTACACGTGCTTCCTCCCCAGTGCCTCTCCTATCTGTCTCCACTTTGCTCATGGCCTCCCTTTAATCAAGGTCTTTCCATGCACCTTGATCTCAGCACCTGCCTCCAAACCGGCTCCTCTGCCCCAGCAATTCCACTCCACCTGATCTACCCTATACATTTCCAGTGAGTCTTTCTAGACCATAAAACCCCCATCCTGCCCAAACATCTGTTGGGGCTTCCCAAAAGCTACAGGACAAACATATCTCAGCTGATAATCAGGACCAGCCCAAGCAAAGGCTAACCTACTTTTCAGAGTCAGCTCCCACAATCCTCCTTGATGGGCAAAGTGCTGCACTAGCCATTCTCTACACAGCACTTCCGGGCCTTTGGTCACTCCCTTGCCCCCTCTCTTCTAGCTAAGTCTGCCTGTTTCTTCGGTGCCTACGCCCAGTGCCACTCACTCCCAAGGCTAGGGTCACTCCCACTCCCCTGGTCTTGGAGGCCCCTAAGCCCTGGCATTCCCCCCCACCCCTCACCATCCAACCAGTTTGCTTACTCCTGTGGTCTGTTACACTTGTATGGTTCACCCTCAGCTTTCGAAGCCTTTGGGGAAGAGTGCCATGGGGTCATTTGGAAAGATGACCCTTGTGGTGGAAAGCAGCCCAGATGGGGTGGGGGTGGGAGCTTGCCAGCCGGGAAACTGGTGAGCCAGCCAGAGCAGGGTCCAGATCTGAGGCCCCTCGGGTCCATTTACTGAGAAGCTGCATCCTGAACTGGATTTTGGACCCTGGTGCAAAATGAAAGATAGAATGTGTTTCTATTACTAGCTTGGAGAATACCAGGAAGGCTCCTTTTTACAAGAAAATATGGCAATTAGCACGGTTTTAGAAAAAAATAGTGAAAACATTAAAATGGCCAGAAAAGTTGTTCACTTGGGTGTTTTCTGGTGAAGGTGTTTTCAGGAACCACTTTTGATAATGAACTTTATACTTTTAGCAGGATTTCAGGGTGGATTCTGCTTTTCCCCTCCTGGTTGGCTTTAAAGCAAAGATAGTAAATGACGAACTACGTAGTTAAATTTGGTCAGACTCCAGCAAGACATTCTTTGTCAAGGCCCTAACAATGCCTGGGATGGGAAATTATGACCCAGCCCAAGCACTGGCAGACAGAGCTGATTTTTACAGAACATTGTCTTTAAATGATACAATTCTTTGACTATTCAGGTCATCTACATTCATTTGCTGCCCAAGTCAGCTCACGAAGCATAACTATTCAAAACTCTACTTTGGGAAACAGGCAAACCAAACGCAGTCACTATGGTAATTGGGACTTCCTTGTTTATGTTTCCCACAGCGCTTTCATATTAATAATTTTTCCCCTTTAGGTGAAATGTCAATGACACTGATTTTTGCATCCTGCATTTGAGGGAGCTGATCATGGAAAAGTTCAAGGGTGTGTTCACCCTGATATTTGTAGCAATGAAATGCAATGTTCTCGAAGGGTTTTTTTTTTTCCTTTTCCTTTTCAGGTTTGCTTATTTTTGTGGTTTTTTTTCTCATGGTTTCAAAAATTACTTGACGAAATTCCCAAGTCTGGAGTTATTTTCTGACATGGTCGTCACTGAAGCACGGCATTGTTTTTTTTGTTTTGTTTGCCATCCGGAACATCCTCCAGCTCTGAGCAGAGGGGAAGAGGAGAGGAAAGGGGGAGCAGGTGCAGAAGTTCTATTCACGAGGGCACTGACCCTCAGCAGGGGCGTGACAGGGCTTTAAAATAGGATTAGACACCCAAACAAGAAAAAGGTCACACTTGACATTTCCACTGGAAATACCAATGCAAATAGAGCTGATCCAAGGGCCATTTTTCACACACACGGACACGCACGCACAGTTTTAAATGGGCTTTACAGAAAAATAGTAAGTTGCAACGAATAGGTCCCTCACGCTAAAAAAAGCCAATCGTTGGAAATAGGGCCCCACGGAGCAGCAAACATGAGTCAACAGGTTCCTTTGAGAAATAACTTCTCTTTGGCTTATTTGTTATTTGACAGGGTCAGTCTTCACTTTCTCGTGAGAGGAAAAGTAAGGACGGCGTTGATGAGGGATTTGGACATTTTGATGAGGTTGTATTCAAACTCAGTTTTAAAACTTTAGTCTGTAATCATATCGACCTCATCTCTACCTGCAAAGCATCCCTCTGTCCCGTACATAACTGATGACAGAGTAATGACAACCTTTTTTTCTCGATTTTCTGTTTCGTTTTGTTTTGTTTTTTTCAGAAATAACTTACCAAAGCATCTCATACTAAAGTAACATTTGGAGGCACTGGACAAAGGAATTCTGTCTCAAGCTGTTTTAAGACCCGCCAGCACCCACGGCAGATCTCCAGTGGTTCACCGGACAGATGTGGGCTGCCCACTGACCTCAGTGTGTGATCTTGAGATGAGCTCATGGCCCTTTCAGCTCTGAAAATGTCCATCTTTACCGGTGCAGCTGAGATTTGTACACTCGTTAATAATGTCCCTGAAGTCCATGAGACCAACACAGGTTTATTCTCTCTTTTTTAAACTGATTTTAGGGAGGGAGGGGGGAGGGGAGAGAGACAGACAGAAAGAGATCTGTTCCCCTTATTGATACACTCATTGGTTGCTTCTTGTAAGTGTCCTGACCAGGGGTCAAACCACAACCTTAGCATACTGGGACAACGCTCTAACCAACTGAGCCACCCAGCCAGGGCTGCACAGGTATTTTTCTCAACACTAAGAGTTCTGACAGGAATAAGTAAATTCTAGAGGCCTCCACGTAGGCAGTCACACAAAAGGAGCCCAAGACAAATGTACCTGCTGTACAGATTCAGGTTTAAACATATTCGATACACATAAGGGAGGTTCATCTATGCACAAATCATTTAAGTTCCTTGAACACTTGACTCTGAAAGACTTTTAAGTCAGTTCTACTGCAGAGAAACAAAACCCTTCAGTAAAGAATTGTCCCAATCCGCTAGGGCGGGACGCGGGCGGTGGGGGGTGGGGGCTGTGTGCCCGCACGTCCAAGCTCCGCGCTGGTCCGATGGCCTCAGGTCCAACAGTGCTCCGAGTCGAGACGGTGTGAATGGCAGTCTTTTGTTAGTCAGCGCCACTGGAGCAGCCACAGTGTCTAACTGGTATTAGATTACCTGGGTGAACAAACTGAATTCAACTGAAAGCAAAAACAGAGGTGGGGGAAAGCCACTTGCCCCCCACCCTGGCCAGGTGGCTCAGTGGGTTGAGTGTTGTCCAGGCACCAAAAGGTCGCAGGTTCGATCACTGGTCAGGGCACGTACAGGAGGTAACTGATTGATATTTCTCTCTCACATCAATGTTTCTCTCTCTCTCTCCCTCTCTTCCTCTCTCTCTTTCAAATCAATAAACATAACCTTGGGTAAAGATTTTTTAAAAAGTCACCATCCCATGGGAAAATTATTATTCCATTAAGTTACCTGAAATTATTTTTAAAAAAAAACTTCAAGGATGCTCATAAATACCTAAGTTAGCTCCGAGGGGCCAGGGACCCCTATCTCAACCTGCGAGAGCTTCCTTGAGCTGAAGTGACACCACGAAGCTGGGCTGGATTCAGCCTGGAACGTGACTTACCACATTCTCATCTCACAACTTAAGTGTAATAATCTAAATTGTGCCCTTATCCTTAATGAAATCCAAGAAGCTGTCACGGAGAAAAACATTTTCTATTACAGATCAGCTCTAAGGTCACAGTTGCAGTCGAGACGGTGTTTGAAGCACATATAGGATTCAGAATCTGCAGGCATTAACTGTAACAGAGATGTGAGGACAGGGAGAAGCAGACTGCAGAGTAAGCTGAACTTTGGAAAGCTTCATTGCTGGGATTTGCCAGCCAAGAGAATTCGTGTGAGTTACCTTTAAAAATATTCTAATGGCAATATCTAATTTTACCTTTGGGTGTTTGCCAAAATAATCTCACCTAAGTGCTTATGTGGCTATCTCTGCTGGGACCCGTTAAGGGTTTAGCTGGTGACACAGTCATAAACTGAAATGTGAATCGGGAACTGTTGACGATCATGTTTCATAGTCACTTAAAGCCAAAATTCCTAATTATGAGAATGTCATTTATTTCTCTTTACTGAAGAGCTACAGGACTTCATGAGAAAATGTAAAATGTGTCTCGGGAGATAAGGCGAGAGACCAGAAAAAGAAGATCAGGTCACCCCCAACTCTGAGATCAAGTGGCAAGGAAAGAAAATGTTTTTAACTTTACAATATAATGTTTGATTGTTTTTCCAGTTACAAAAGCAATATATGCTGATTATGTAAAATTCGAAAAATGCAAAACTTAAAATAGTAACCTCCATAAGCAACCACCCCCTCGGGGCTTTTATTATGCATAGGTGTACATGCATACACAAATATAAGTACTTATTTTAAGTATTTCACAGACATTAGCCCCATTTACACATCACAATAATTTTACTGGGACAAGGCCCGCTTTTAACCTCTGCAGGTGGGGGCCAGCACACAAACGGAGGGCCTTCCTTTCCAATCCCCCGCCCCATCTCACACCACAGGAATGTCATACACTGTGAGGATACTGCAGCCTCTTCATCCCAGCTCCGTCTGCCCCACCTCCCTCTGCTACTCCTTCCCTAGGCGGCAGCAACATGGCGCCATTGTCTGCCTTGTGCAGACACATTCGAGGAAGAGTCCCAGGCGGGCCCTGCTGTGTAGCTCCAGAATTCTGGGGTCCAGGGTACCCAGACTATAGGCAGACACTGGCTCTGGAAGAGTGGCCATGACCCCTCTAGGCCCACAGACTCCCAGCCACATGGGGAAGGTGAGGCCAAAGGGAGGCAGAGCAAGGTCCCTGGAAGGGGGGGCCAGCGTGCCAAGATAAGGCCTGGGTGCCCAGGTCTTCAGGCGGTGTTGGGAGTAGATATTGTCCACTGCGAGTGGCAGAGACTGGCCTTGAACCTGCATTGGTCCAATCCTAGGCCTATGCTTTCCGTCTAGATTTCTTACCTTTACCTTCGGTGCATGATAGAGGCACAGTGGTTTCAAATAATGGGCTGTGAGATTCTGGAAAGGGCTTGAGCTTCTTGTAGTTAAAAAAGAAGTCAGCCCTAGCTGGTGTGGCTCAGTGAGTTGAGTGCTGGCCTGAGAACCAAAGGGTCATGCGTTCTATTCCCAGTCAGGGCACATGCCTTGGTTGGGGGCCAGGTCCCCAGTAAGGGGCACGCGAGAGGCAACCACACATTGGTGTTTCTCTCCCTGTCTTTTTCCCTCCCTTCCCCTCTCTAAAAATAAATAAATAAAATCTTTTTAAAAAGAAGTCAAAGTATAGAAAACCTCTCAGAATGCCTACATTATTTTGCTAAGAAAACAGAGCTACTAAATCTATGTCGATCAGAGTTAGACTTATTGAACCCCATGCTGCTGTCGCCCCAGGAGCACAGACTTGAGGGGCACTCCGTGTGCGCATGGCCTCTCGCATGAGAAGACGTGACTGGGGAGAGCAACCCTGCAAGCCTCCCTGTGACTTCCCAGGAAGCCTGCTCACATCCCACAAGGCCGACTTTTCACAGCAAAAACACGATTCTTAGTAGGTTTGCATCCTGCCTCTCACAAGGGAGCCCAGCGCAGGGCTCACAGGCCCCCACACAGACCTTCAGAGCCGGGGAGAGGTACCGCCCTCTGTCCTTTGCGGCGGGGCGCATCGAGCGGCACTTGACACGCAACCAGGAGTGGCTCATCGGCTCCTTCCTCCTCCTCCTCAGAGCTGTGCACCCCTGGATTCCTGCCTCAGCCTGGGTTCATTCAACTTTTCCCCTCTCTTCGTGAATAAGTCGGTTGTTGCTCTCACTTCCATTCGGGTGCCTTTGAAGAACGAGTCATTCTGTGCTTCTGCCACTTTCTCAAGTCACCGCGTTCGCTTCATTTCCATTGTTAACAAAGCCATTTCCCTTCTTGTTGGTCTTTCCCCTCACTTTGCTCAGAAACGGGTCCCTACCCAGGGGAAGCCCTAAGAAGGCAATGTACTTCTCCGCCCTCCCTTGACCTCACCTCTCTGTTGGGTCATCTTTTCCATGCCACCTACCTGGGGACTGAAAAACACTGTAACACAGACCTAAGTGTGTTATAAATCCGTGGTAAATTCTCCTCCACCTTGTGGGATCGGAAGAGAGGTGAGGGGTCAGAGAACACGGAGAAGGGCAAGAGTCACCGGGAGACGGGCGCTTTGTTTAGATCCCCAGAAGGACAAATCCAGGTGGTGACCGCCCGACAAGCGCATCTTTTGATTGTGTCTATTTCTAGCTACTGCTGATGACAGCCCACTGCGCGGTCCCACGGGCCGCCCACGGGCTCCTGCCTGCTCCCTGATGCAGCAAGGCTTTGCTCAGTTTACCAAATTATCCTTTCATTGGACACAGTCTGTTCACTTCAGAACGGTTTTATTTTGATCTTGGTTGATTGAATGGATTCGAGTAACCCAGCACACCAAAACCCTAGCCTATGGAAATAGTTAAAACTGCTTACTTTTAAAGACCTCCAGAAGTTTCACTTAGAATTCACCACAAAGATATAAAAGAAAGGAAAATGAAAATTAAGTTTCCAGAGTAAATGGGTAGTAGAAATTGTTTTGATAAAAATGTCATTTCTGCAATCACTTTCATCTGAATTTTTTCCACCTAAGTTATTTTTAATTCAGGAAAATTTACTGATTATGAACTTGGGGGGTTTTCCTTCCTTTGTTTTAAATAAAAAGTCTTTATAATCCAACATAATCGGGGAAAACCTACCAACATATGAAATTGAACTATTTTCTTACAGATGAATGTTACTTCTCTACCGTGTTTGACAAGTAAATGTGACACATTTTTGGACTGAACATTTTGAATCTTTTCAAAGTATCCTTTGTTCATGCTTAGTGATAGGAACGACTGTCCGTCTCTTCTCCAAACAGCACTAGAGTTCAAAGTTCACAGATTCAGACGGTGTTTCTCCCTTGGAGAGTGACGACACCTGAGAGAAGTGTGTCGTGCTCCCGGTGTCTGCCTGCACGGACACCTGGTTTGCAGTGGATGGTCAATCAGTATTGTCTTAAACCAATGAAATTTAATATCAGCTTTAAGCTCGTAAAATCTGCCACTTGAGAATACTGGACTAAAGAAACAAAAATAAAACTCTATTCTCCCCACGACTATGTAAATCTAGCTACCCAGCACCGCCAAAGCATATTTAACACCTTAAATGCCCAACTTATTATCAAGGCGTAAGTCAGTCAGCACGAGAATAGAATGCATGGCAAACCTAGAGCCTCAATAATTTGAACCAATTAAGTTGCTGACCAGCTGGGCCGGCCTGATGCATCGTCCTAATTTTTAGAATGCGATCGATCTGGATCTATCTATAGAGGAGAACACTGGTTTTATGAATAAAATAACCTCCTTTATCCAACATTGCCAAAAATTAGGCATTTTAATTTTGTTGCCATTGACCATTTCTGAGAGAAACCTTCCTAAATCTAAAGTGACCTACAGACTTCCCTCCCATGTTAAGGAACGTAAACATAATTTAATTTCCTTGCTGGCTTAGCAGTGTCCTGTGAGTGTCCGTCATGGTGCAGTGGGGCGGGCAGGCTGCTGGCCGCTCACATAACACCACGCCGCCATGTGGTGACCCCGGGTCGCGACACGTCCAGGAGCACAGCATCCCGCTTACTTTACAGTAATAAGCGGGCCCAGATGCCCCGCTGTTGGAGCTCCTTTAGCATCGCTCCGCTTCTTAACTCCCTTGCAGGTTGTGGACGGTCACTTCCTGCTCTGCGTTCCTCCCTAGAAATGCCTTCGTGTCAGCCTGTAATTGTAGAGAACTTGGGACACTAGATTGCCAGGGCTGTTCAAACTGTCTCTAAAACAAACCTGGAGAGAGTCCACAATCATTGGTGTTCACAAGCCCTAGTGCCTGGGTTTGCTGAGACCCTTCTGGGCATCACTGAGCTAGTAATAATCGTAATCCACCTGTCCACCCATCGGTATTTGCTGAGTGCCTCCCAGAGCCAGAAACTGTCCAAAGTAAGCGGGTCGCCGTGGGTAATAAAGCAAACGCGGTCCCCACAACAATGCCGTTTACCGTGTTGTGGGGGAGGAAGGCAATAAACAAGTGAACAAGCAAATAAACACTTAACTACAACCACGGTACGAGTGTTCTCACTGCGACTGTAGCAACCACAAACCCCAACGTGGTCATTACGGCATAATTACCTTCTATTCATAGTGCTGAGCACTTCGTGGCATTTTCAGGATTTGATTTCATGCTGCCCACAAAAGTTCGGGGAGAAAACCTTGGACAAAGGAGAGACCAAGGTGCGCAGCTGGGCTTGAACAAAGGAAATCCGCCACCCTCCACTCCCCTCCCGTGTTCTCCCAATTGGATGGCAGGAGCCACAGCTCCCTCGCCACCCCTGGGGCTTATTTATCACCTGCGAAGTCCTCTGCTGTCTTTTGAGCCTAGTTCCCCTGCAAGCTTAGAAATTTGTGCTGGGTTTCCCTTTTCCACCTCTATCCAACACGTTACTTAACACCATTGGCAAAGTCACCCAGTAAACAATTATGGTGGTAAGAACAGGTTCTTGCAGGAGATGGAAGCTGAAAGAAGTTTTGTTTCCATCATCAGATATCCAAGCAGTGCTCTCCTGCAGCGTGAGGTAGGAAGCACTTGGAAGAGCAAGGCAAGGAAGGCAAGTTCGGAGCCATTTGAATGGAGATGAGGACGGACCCTGGTTCTGAATGCCATGCAGGAGGGACCGAGAGGAAGAGGAAGGAGGACAGGACTGGGGATTTGGAAGCCACTGGCATGAACAGGTGATAGAAAGGACAGCATGAAAGGAAGGCCCCTGCGGAGGTTGAGGCAGAGGTCCTGGTGGCCCTGAGACGGTGGCCGGGGTAGAAACAGAGAATCTGGAACTGCGCCACCAGAAGGACTTCCCAGGACTCCCGAGGCCCACCCGGCTCGGCGCACCCAGCTTGGCGAACGGAGCGCAGCTCAAGTAGTACAGTGGCCTGGGTGAGACTGAACTTTCAGAAAGACTGGAAATTATAGTAACTCAACAAATGCCTTGTTTATTTCATGACAAAACGAATATCCAGTGAATGCCCGAAGCACCCATTTCTATGTGATATTTTACTGTGCCTTTATTTTTGATACATTCTTTTACTTGAAACCAGTTTTTAGGAAAGGATTTCAATTTTCTTCCTAATCCAAAAGAAGATCATTGGCTTACTTTTATGACTTTCTGTGACTATATATAGAATAACCAGCAAATCTACTCTGTGGCCTTTATTACCAAGCCTCTGCACCCTTTTTACAGTTAACCTCATTGATAACTTGCTAGTACGTTACTTTTTTCAATGAAAGTAAAATTACATCTTTACACAGACATGTCATTCCCAATCAAAGTCAAAAATAGACATTGCTATGTCGAGTATGCAGAAAATCGGCTTTCTGGGCATGGCGATAGGGGAATATGGTTTACAGCTTTCACCTATATTTAAACTTGTGATAGCATCGCACACCACTGTACTGATGTTGAGTACTGATAACTGTTTGTTGGCTTGACCACTATGACTACTCCGAGTTCTGTTTGCTTTCGTCTGTTGTCACCGAGGTGGTGGCTTTGGGAGCATCACCTGCGTCTTGCTCGCTAATTTGACGCCAGTTAGGGGCAAAGTTTTTTGTCCTTTTGAAAGATAATCAACAAAAAGAATCTCGATCTGCTGAATCCCAGTCTCTGTGCCCTTTTCCAAGTTTATATTGAAGCTAACTTCCTCCCTTGAAGAGTTTATGAAACTATTCATTCCCACAGCATTCCCAGGAGCTGAAAAGGGAAGTGGCCTCCCTTCAGACAGGAGTCTGGCGGGAGCAGAATGCAACCGGCACTTCCGTGACCCAGTCTGCGGCGTTGCCGTAAGCGACAGTGCGAAGCAGACTCAGTACTTCCTCGGCCACCCAACCAAAGCCCCAAGGGCGTTTCTGATGTTCTCCCCTGCCATCTCAGCAGTCCGACCAACTCTCAGAAGAGCCCCGGAGCTGAGGACGCCCTTCTTTGGGAAAAAAAAAAGGAGGAGGAGAGGAGAACTCAGTGGCATTTCCTGGACCTTTTTAAAGACCAAACACTTACCACCTCTCAAACCTACAGTCAACCCTCTGAAGACACAGAGCGAGCTGCCCTGCCGATCCACAGGCGACTGAACCCGAAAGAAGCCCATGAACACATGAGAGACGTGTTTGCATCTCACTCTATGATGCCTCCATGTCCACCTTCCCCTGGTCATGCCTCAGTTTTCTAGGCTCAGCCAGGAAACCCACCAAATGGCAAGTTATCTGGCAAACTGTTTATCTATACTGTCTGCTAATAAAATTGGTCAACAGTATCCATTGCTCTTTTAAAAACATGGAGATTTATATACACACACGTCACCATCTTCTCAAAATTATTCATTGGTAAATTTCACATGTGTCATGTTGGTTTTGTGAGAGCAACATATTTGACCGGTAAAGCACAAATAAAGAATGAAAAAGGCAGCACACACCAAGTGTTCGTGACATGTGCACACATGCACTATTGATGAACACAATCATTCTTACAGCCCAGAAGCCAGGTAATGAAGAACCGGCTGGCTGGTTTGAGTCCTTCTAGAACATTCATTTGCATGACTACGAGTTCCTGCTCCTTCATCTATGAAACGGAACGGGGAAGACTTACTCACTCTGCACTTTCCATCCTTCGCTTCCTCTGTGGTGAAGGCTGATGTGCGTGTTTCCACGTCATGCAGCAAACGCCATCCTTCTGTGTGCCTCCCGGTCACAACCGCTTCTCCGGGACGTTCGCTCAGCACGACAAATCCCTGAAACAAGAACCAGACCGGACCGCCTGAAGCCAAGCAGAGGTGGCATCGCGGTCAGCACCACAGGCCAGGAGCTCAGAAACGGCAGGGCCGCTGGCGGCTCGAATCCTCTGCACGGAAGGTGCAGGGACGCCCGGTCGTGGGAAGGTAGGAGTTGGGAAGAGAAGACATTTGTCCCCCCTCAGGTCAAGGGCTAGAAAATGTCAACATGTTTATGTTAATAATATGTTACTACATGTCAAAAAAGAATCACAAGATTTTTCTATACCTGTATAGCAGAATATTAACCTCTAGACTGGAAACTAAGAGTTTTGAAACAAAAATTTCAAACTACTCTACTAATTCTAGTGGATATTCCCAGGAATTGGAAAACAAAAGAAATTAACTCCTAGGAAAAATACAAAATCAAAAATTCCTTCATTTAATCCAGGAAGCCAATAGTCATGGATATTTTCCCTAATTTTAAAATAAAAAATGAGTTAGCTTTTAGTGATTAAGGACATCTCAGTTATGTGGTTTATTACACTTGTCATTAGAATAATTGAAGCCTGCTGGAAAATCGCTCTCTGAGAAATCTAATAGTACATTTGATTAATATTGTAATGTGAGACTATACACTCGTCAGTTCAATAGTATATTTACACAGTTAAATACCATATAGTGAAATCCTGAAGTAATCTCCTATTTCTCTGAAATACGTGGTTGTTGAACAGAAGTAAGTTAAATAGGTTCAAATGAATTTGAAAATATACCATTTTTTTTCAGTTTACTAAAAAAAAAGATATTTACTAAAAAAAGGATCCACTGGTCAGCTTCATATTGGAGAACCAGCACCCCCCACCCCGCCTACAACCCCCCCACTCCCCACCCTGAGCCTCTTCTCAGGCCTGAGCTGCAAAGCCTGGTATTGTTCTCCCTGACACCCGATCAGCCCACACAAAACAGCAACTGCAGCCCCAGAGCAATGGTGGGGGGGGGGCCGGCAGGCGGGGGTGGGGGAGAGCCTGGTGCTATCTACTCAAGGGCAAAAGGTCACTTCCGAACAACTGGGCAATAAAAGATTATTTCTAGTGACAAAACAGAGAGGCCCGGAGGTGGGGGGTAGAAAGTGGGGAGCGGTTGGGGAGGGAAGAGGGCAAAAGGGCTCATCTGGGGGAGGGGGCATGGCCTCCAGGCAGCAGACGGGAACCACCTGGCTCCAGGCTGTGCGGAGGGTGAGAGAGAAAGCCCCTTCCACAGGAGCCAGAGACTCAGGGCTGGGAGAGGCAAACTTTGTGATGATACGAACCCAGCTTTCCCAGGCCTAGAAAAATCCAAGGGAGAGAGAGAAAGAGAGAGAGAAGAGAAATCTTTTTCCAAACAGAAGTCTGAGCAAATGTAGACCAGAGGATGTATTGATTGCTTTTCCACCCATCAGTTCAGTAAATAAACTCTCTTGATAACTAAGCAGATGATCCAGCTACTGATGTGTAATTGTTATTTGAAGGTAACCTTAAGTTAAAATACACCGACACACTTAATTTTTTAAAGGCCATAAGGTCCCATTGTAATGACACAGTTGTATCACCTTCTTGTCTAGTGTCAGCTTCACCAGCACTTCTGTCTCCTCCCTCCCCAATCCGCCCCTCCAGCCCCCACTGAAGAACCTCGGAGTGGCTGTGGGCAGGTGAGGGGCTGGCTGTCTGGGTCCGGGAAAAGCTAGGATTAGACGGGGAACCCTACATCCCCCAAAGAGTCTGTACCAAATAAACTGTGCACTCCATTCCCTCATCTGCGATTTATTTTATTTTATTTTATTTTTTACCACTGAGTAATTACCAACTGGAATATAAAGTGGCCAGGCAGAGAGACCACTGCTGGCTGTGTGTCTGCATATAGGAGACCCCAACAGCAGTCGTTCAAAACTCACAGCACAGGAAGCCTAATCGTTGTCAGATTTTTTTTTGGGGGGATGCAACATGGCTCGCAGACCAGCTGATCTGAGAGAGTTCCGGGTCAGCCACAGCACGCTTCTAAATATGAACATCTTTATAAAATGGTTGTGTCCAAGAATTGGGATTTGGAAGAAGTGTCTGCCAACCATACCGGCCAGACTGCTGGAAGGGACCTGAGCACCTAAGTGTCCACTTCTCCTAGGACGACTCAACCTTTGTCCCTCCTACAAGGCACATTTCACGTAAGTAGGGAACAGAAATACAGAGAACAGTGGTACCCACTTTCCGACATTCTCAGAAGCATGGAAAAATATAACAAAAGAAAAATAAGGAAGTAACATTATAAAAAAATTATCATACAAAGATTCATTATTAAGATCTCTTCTTAAGAAGAACACCACAGGAAAACTTAAATGCCACGTTAGATGTAAATATGTTATGATAATAATAATGGTGACCAGCAGCTTTATTAGATGTGCACTATGCATTGGCCACTGGACAGTAGGTGTCATGCATTGTCACGGAGAGGTGCCCAGCATCCACTTCTTCAAGAGTTTCTGAACTAAAAGTGAGTGGCATAAACCCACTTGGAAAACATGTAAACCAACATGTAGACAAGCCCAGTACTAACTGTCCCTAATGCTAAGGAACACTAGAATGAAATGTGCTCGGGGTGAGGGCGGTGTCCTGTGGGAGATGCTTCACTGGTGAGATGAATTCCAAACAGAATTTTAAAGACAGAGGGACACAGGCTTTGGCAGAGTAAAGACAACACTGGTCCTTTCTAGCCAAGGAAGATTAAAAACGGAATGACAAAGCGTGAGTGTGTGCAGTGGGATGTGACACTCTGCCTGAAGAGACCACAGACGGGCAGTCGGGGATGGGGCACGGCCACAGGACAGGAGGGCACACGGAAGCGTTGTCGCTCCTCAGACAAATCAAAACCACACAACACCCCCCCCCATTAACATGGATATTATGGAAAGAAAAACAAACCCCCAGAATGACAAGTGTTGGTGAGGATGAGAAATCGGAACACTTTGTACTGCTGTTGAGAATGTAAAATGGAGCAGCTACTTGCTGGTTCCTCAAAAAATTGAATCTAGGATTACCATCTGATCCAGCTATTCTACCCCTGGGTATAAACTCAAAGAAACCGAAAGCAGGGACTCAAACAGAACATTGTATATCTGCGTCGTTCATAGCAGCATTATCCACAATCGGTAAAGGGTAGAAAACACCCCAAATATCTATCAGCAGCTATTTGTTATATGCATATGATGGAATATTATTCAGACTTGAAGGAAATTCTGACACACACCACCACATGGATGCACTTTGAAGACATTATGCTAAGTGAAATAATAAGACAGATCCTGTATGATTTCACTTATATGAGATACCTAAAGTATCAAATTCACAGAGACAGACAGTAGAATAAGAGTTACTAGAGGCTGGGAAAGAGTGCAATGAGAAGTTATTGTTTCATGGGTATAGAGTTTCAGTTCATGGTGACTAAAATGTTCTACAGGTGGATTGTGGTGGTGATTACACAGCCGCATATTGAATGTATTGAATGTATCGAATGTATCGAATGTATTGAATGTATCGAATGCCAGTGGATTGTAGGCTTTAAAAATGGTTAAAATGGTAAGTTATGTTATGTATAGTTTATCACAATAAAAAATATGCCAAGATAAAATTTTTTAATGAAAAGATGAGCTTCAGCCCTGGCCAAGTAGCTCAGTTGGTTAGAGCATCGTCCTGATGCACCAAGGTTGCAGGTTCGATCTCTGGTCAGGACACATACAAGAAGCAACCAGTGGATGCATCAATAAATAGAACAGCAAATCAAAGTTTCTTTCTCTCTCTACCTTCCTCTCTCTCTCTAAACATCAATAAATTTAAAAGAAATTTTAAAAGATGAGTTTCAAAGCCAGTGAGGCTGGCTTTAACAACTAGTGTTGCTACTTAATAGACATGAGACCATGGACAAGGTACTTTCTCTTTGAGACCCAAATGCTCAGCTATGGAATAGGGGTAATGACCCACAACCCAGTTTTATAAATATAAGAAAAAAAGGTAAAGTGCCTAGCACTTAGATGTGAATTAACTAGGATTCTTCAGAACCACAGATGAAGTTGCTCAGTGAATTAATTCATTGGCTTATTGCAGCAAACTACTAGGCGGGAAGGCAGCAGGCTGGCCCCTGGAACAAATGAACTGAGGTGCTGCTATCCAATGCTATCAGGTTCTTTTAGTGTGACCTGTTGTCTGTCTGGAAATTTCTCTGACTGCTAGGGAATATGAGTGATGGGATGCCAGGCACACACGCTTACACTTTCATAACTGGACAAAAAAGAGCTCTTTCTTTGCCCCTATTTGGAAAAATCCCAGGGAAAGACTTTGATTGGACTATCCTTGGTCACATGTCCATCCCCTGAACCAATCACTTAGCTAGGTTAGAGAAGTGAGAAAGCCCCTATTGAAACACAAGTTGAGGAGAGAGGATGGAGACAGAGAGCTGTGGGGAGAGTAGATGTCAACCAAATAGCCCTCTTATTGGGTGACTATTGCAGCCAACTCAGGAAATGGCAAGCTAGATTTTATATTCGAGATAAACGGAAGCCACTTTAGAAACCTGAGCAGAGGAATGATCATTTTATCTAAGCAATAAGCATTTTGTTATTTTGAACTAATTGATTAATTTAGTCCCTCAGTTATTAACACTGTCAGAGATGAGTTACTACATATTGGATAATTTTCCGAATAACTAAGATTTACTCTCCCAAGCATTAATAATTTTATCTAAAATATGTGATAGTCACTTTATGACACAATATAAAAAATTTGGGGGTAAATTCAAGACCATTTATTATGGAAATAAAATATCATGCTGTGCTGTAATATACCAATACCCTCAGGAACAATTTTGCACTTCGAACCACCCAAATCGTTCGCCCCGACGCCCTGAGGGCACCTTCAGGCCGACAGTCACTGTCAGCATTTTCTGCTTCAGAAAACCCCCTTCTCCTAACACCCTTCGCTCTGCTTCTAACTGCTGAGTGTTCAAAACTCAGATAATTCATGATGGTGAGTAAAATAAAACTTTCAGTGTGTATTTTGAAGAAAAAAAAAATGGCTCGTTTTGGTCCAAAGAGTTACTGTTCAAAGATTTTATCTTCAGGTTCACAAGAGTGTTTTGGAAAGATGGACGCCAACCTCTGCCTGAAATCCAGGTACGTTGGACTGTGGAGTCCAGAAGTAGTAAACCTTACGTGGGACTCCAAGACAGCTGAGACCAAGTTATTGAAACACGTTTTATAAAAATTGATTATCTAAAGAACATACCATGTTTTCAGCTGTGAGGTTTGGATATATATCAACAAAAGAAATCTGTTAGAGTATTAGCGAAGCAAATCTGTTTGGCCCTGGATATATTGGCTATTGAATTTCTCAACTAGATTTTTTGAAGATGTATCACCAGATTAAGAAGCTCTTGACTCTAAAATAGGTCATTAAGGTGACTGATAAAGCAGCTGCTGAAACAGAGAATCCCAACCAGTCACTCCAGTGACCCTGATAGATGCTCAATGAGCTCCAGTTTCTCTTCAGGGCCACTTCTGCTCCGCTGTCACCCACATACTGATGGTCGTGGTGCAACGGTGAGACTAAGGAAAAAGGGCCCAGAGGAGCCTGGAGCCCAGGCGTGTTCTTGTCACTGGCCTCAGTCTTCAGAAGAACATGTGACATTACCACCCCTTATCCATCACCAAACAGTCCATGGCCTAGTATTTTCAGTAGCAAATGCTCAAATCCCTGACTCCGCCAAGGAAGAACTTTGCAGGGAAGATCATGGCCACAGGACAAATCCAGAGAGCAGCCTTCCCTGCTTTCTCTTTCAGAAAGCCTGGTGGGCCTGCACTCGTCTGTTTTCTCACGTGATGAAAAGAGGGACTAAGTGATACGACAGCAAGATGAACCCGAGGCAAAGAGAATGCAGCTCCAACACGCTCCGTGCCCGCCACCCCGGGGGGTGAACCCGCAGACAAAACCTGCACCTCTGCCAAGGAGTTCGCTCTCTCCGGCAGTGTCAACTGCAGAGAGTTTGCAAGGGAACAAACCGGACATAACCCGCTTGAGAACAACAAAGGGGACACTTGTCCTGACGTTCATTCCCATTGCATCACGCCACTTCACAACTTACAATGAGTCTAGGAAAAGAGGCCTGGCATCGGCATGGCCCAAGCCTGTTACTCTCACTCTGGAAGGCAAGGCAAACATATCGTTGTTTTCTGGTTTACATAACAGCTGCTTGAATCCACCTAGTGAGGCACTGATAAGCCTGCTAGGTCAGACTAAGCCAAGTCAAAGCCAGACAGCCAAGTAACTTGCGACATCCTGAAAAATGTTTTGCTAAAAACTGCAAAACATCTTAGCCATTGATCGAGGTCTGACGTTTTATTTTAGGGGCCGAGCTAAGGACCTCTTCCCTTCCTTCCGCCTGTCTAGCTCACTGATAACTGGCTTCTGATACAGAGTTTGAATTACTTTTGTTGTGTTGCCGGTGTATTCAGTTCACACTACTCTAGATGCACAAGATGTAAGATGATTTACTACAGTACAAATGTACTCAAACCTCTCAGGCGAGCAATGAGAATTTTGCAGATAAAAACATGATGATGGATAGATAAATGATAGGTAGACAAACAGGTGACAGTAGGTAGGTAAATAGAGAGATAGGTAGGTGGTAGGTGGGTAGATAGACAAATAGGTAAGTAGGTAGGTAGACAGATAGGGGAGAGGTGGGTACGTAGACTATAGGTAGGTAGGAAGATAGATACACAGAGAAAGAGAGAGAGAAACAGGTGGCAGGTAGATCGGTAGACGGGGAGAGAGACAGCAGCAGGACATCAACAAGAAAACGGACAGATGCCCTTCCTGAGTCCACACATGTGCTAGGATGTGGCTTCAAGGCCTCTCACTGATGACACTAATGCTTAAGGAAAAGCTGAGTCCTTTAGGTTTGAGAAAGAAACTGTCATTTCTAGAAAGGGAGTTTGCAAAAGAAAAGGTCAAGGAAACCAGAACCGAACATGCACAGCCCTTGTATTATGCATGTGGGGGGCCAGCAGCGCTGAAAGCCCAGTGAAGTTCTGATGTCGGCAACCCACCATGACAGCGGAAGACAGTGCTCTCAGGAAGCTCACCACCTCACGGTCCACTCCCCGCGGTTCCCTGTGGAATGTGTGGCTCTGGAAGAAATTCGCTATTGCCAGTCACTGACTAGCAACCCTTAGCATGGTCTTAGATACTTGCCTAGAGCTGGTGCTGGTGGTGAATAAAGCGAGGGTGAGCAACCTAAGTAAGGATGCTGCAATCACATACAGGGCAAATTTGAGTAATGAATCAGAATCATCCCTTTCATGGTCATTGTCAGGCTAGAAAGATCAAGCACTGACCTCCCTGCTCCCCATCTGCCATCAGGATGGATCTGACTCTTCTGGCCCATGTTTGCATCCTCACCTCTGACTCTGGAAACCGTCTCTCCTTAGGCACAGTATTTCAGTTCAGTTCTTCAGGTGAATGCAGTGCCTCCTCATTCCTTCTTACGATGGGCAGAGGTTGGGCTTACAAAATATTTTTGCAAAATTGCTCCATATTTAAAATCATTATACTCCCTTAAAAACGATCGTACTTTATCATTTGTCTTGTTTTCTGCAGAGCCATGGGCTGTTCCGTTGCTTTTTGAAAAAGTAATAAAATAATAAGTCGGTATGAGCAGGGCTAATACAGAAGGCCAAGTATGCTTCTCATTCCCCGGGGAGTGCAGGAGAGATTCCCTACTTTTCCACACCTCAGTCCTGAGGCAGCCGGCTCTCAGCATGAACCTCTAACTGCAGCTCATCCCTGAGCCCAACTCTGCCTTCCATTTCCCTCTCAACTGAGAACGCTAAACGCTTTCATCAACACGGAGCGCTGGCTTAGCTGCAATTAGGAAGAAGGAAAGTTTTTTAAAATATGAGAGCCCTTAAGAGTGGAAGGCTTAAAGAATCATTTCCATCATTCAATCTCCTGTTTTAGCTTTTACTACATTTTGGGGTTTTTTTGTTTTGTTTTTTTTTTTGGAGGTGGGGTGGGAGAGAGGTTGTATGTTTGTTTGGTTCATTGGTGCTAGGGTTGTAATTCTCTTTTACGACTTAAAAAAGCTACTGTGCTTCTGAAGCTTCTGGTCAGGGGCTTGGGTCCTAGAGTTTTAAAACTTAGGGCAAATGGCTTTCTCCAGCCCTGCTTAACTCAAACGCGAAACAGGAAACTGTGAGGTCGTGTCTGGTAAACCATCAAAAGCACTCTGTTTAAAACAGAGAAATTAAGTGAGCTCATTGCTGCTTTCAAGCACCTTCATTTTTGGCAGAGCACTTACCTGTCTAGGAGTTGTTGTAAAAGGTTACTTAGGTAAGATCAAAATCAGCCACCACTTCGTGCCCTGGCCGGCAGCTCCGTTGGCTGGAGCGCTGGACCCCGCTGCCTCGTCAGGGCACGTACGAGGATCAACCGATGGTGCATAAATAAGCAGAACAGCAAATCGACCTCTCACTCTCTCTCTGACATCAAGAATTTTTTTTTTTAATTTTTAATTGGTCATCACTTCTTCCTAAGGGTATCAGGCTGGTTTAGCAAAGTACTTCCATCAGAAAAGGTCGAGCCACGTTAGCATTCTCATGTGGGTGTGAGGCACACAGAGGAAGGTCCTCTGTCACGTACAAGTTCACTGTCTAAACATTAAGTCATATTTTCAATGGATGCTTTAAGCAGTCACTTCCTCTACAACCGGAATGAAACATACACTGATTTTAATGACGATGATGATAAAGTTGGCTGCATAATTCCAAGCCAGTCACCAAGGGGAAAATGATGAGCATTCGTCTTCAGAGACGAAGTTTCTGAAAGGAAATTATTAGCACTATTAGCGTGGTTAAGTACAGAGCGGGGGAGGGGAAAGCAGGAAACCAGCTTGCACAACAAAGCGGCAGAGATTTTTACAAGTGTTCTTTCTAGTATTTTGCTCTAATTGTTGGCAATGCCAAATAATGTTAGTTTCTTTTAGGTAAAAATTGTATATTTTTGCCACTGAACCTTTCCACTCTCGCAGGATTCCAATATCCTCGGTTCTCTTTTTCTTACCATGTGCCTTTGGTTTCCTCCCATAAAGGTGCCTAGTTGGGTGGGTTCAGAAAGCTGAGAGCCAACCTGTGTTTCCCCCTTATCAATTCTTCTTAAGAAGAAGATAGAAAAAAAGGGAAAAAATGAGATAAAGTATAAATTTTGGGTCTTTTCAGAGTGGCTGTTTTCTGACGGATCACTCTGGTCTCCGGCCACATTTCGGAACCAATGTCTCTATTCTGAAAGATTCAATGCATCACAGAAAACACTAAGGCAATGGGAAACGGTGAGGAGTGTTTCTGCTTCTACACATGCATTTTTTAAGGTAAAGAAACTAGGAGATGGGTAAAGAGGGCATTCCAATAATTGTTCAAGACCCCACGCCACTAGGACATGGGGAGTGGGATTATGTGGGACTTTTGTTGTCTTCCTTGTGCTTTTCCCGCATTTTCAGAAACAATATCATAATGAACACATGCTACATCGGTTGACAGAAGAGAAGAGTTGAGGGCTTCCCTGTTTCCAGGGCCAGGTCGGCCTGCCAGGCTCTCGGTGGGGTGAAGAGTTTGCACGGGGACCCAGCAGCCAGTGTGGGCGCATGCCTTCCCCCGTGTGCTTCTCTGTGAGCAAAGCCCAACCCCCGGGGCTGGGGCCTGAGCCCACGTCCAAAGAGCAGCTCTGGTTTCACATGACACATAAGTTCACCGGAGCAACTGCTCTTAAGGACAAATGAGTAAGGTGACATTTTCATGCCACTCGTTGGAAGTGGCTTGGAACAAAAAGCTACCAACTTTTGGTTTAGAGTTATGTTTGCTCTAAAAATAAGTGACTTGGGGATCTCAGACCTGACCCAGTCTTTAGACTTTTGTCAGGAACTCTGTGGCCACGTCATGCTAGTAGGTGCGAGGGGTGGGGGCTGACATCAAGGGGACTGTTTCCCCAAGAGAAACCCCCACCGTTCTGGTAACAGGACTGGAGAAGTAGTTGTCATACTGCATTAGGGACAGACTGCCACCATCTCTCCATCTTACTGCTTCAGCCGGTATGTGGGGTGGAAAGCTAGTTCGTAACTGCTGAGGCCAGGATAAATCAGTGAGGCCATCCACACGGCCACCAACCCGCTTGTCTCGAAGTGGGCACCCCACGGGGTGGGGCGCAAGTAGGTGCACAGTTGTCCATGTGGGGATAACACCATCATTAATGAGTAACAATACAGGACTAGACTCTGTTCCACACACAACGGTAAACCTCCTTTTGCCCGCCTCCCACCCCCGTATGTTTCCAGCAGAAGGGGAGTCTACAAACAGTACGTCTTCAGCGTGCAGTGGTAAAGGCCTGTCACGCCAAATACGTGATGCAAGGTCACAACACACTCTCTCCCACACGCCAGACAGCTAAGACACTTTCAGCAGAATATGTGTGGCTAATAGTGAAATGCTGTGGTAAATAAAAATCTCTTATGCTGGCATGACTTTAATAAGCAGGTGGATTCTAGAGCTGAATTGACAGAACAGAAAAAAAATGATCTTGCATACATATCAAGGTATGAAAACTGTTCACCACATAAGACAGATAAAGATATAATAACGCACGCTGAGCCAAAAGGCGTGGCTTCGGGGGACAGCAATTCCAGCCAACTCTAAGCTTTCTTGGTTACTGGTCTGTGTTTTAATAATTTTTCCCTTTTCTTCTACTTTCTGAGTTTTGTACTCAGTCATACACAGGGTGAAGCAAAAGTAGGTTTACAGTTGTGAGAACATAAAAGAATTTATTCTTGTATTGTTGATTAATTATAGAGTGATTTCCCACACAACCAACTGTAAACCTACTTTTGCCTCGCCCCGTGTGTGACCCAGATACTAACGCCACCTTGTTGATGCTCAGACAGCTATTGGGCCCGTAAAACCTCGGCATAGTGTCTAAATCAGGAGCTGAATATGTACTTCTACCTTTTATCGGTTCTAAAAAATGCAGAGCAAACATTATCTATTGTTAATTACCTGTAAAGTAGGGCTTTAGCCACTTCCCCAGTTTCTAAGAGCCCCGGAGTGAAACCTGAAAGAAGTCCCCCATTGTTTTCCACTGTGCAAGGGCCAGGAGCAAACAGGGCTCAAATTGCAGCCTGAAAGGCCACAGGAAATTGGCATCCCACTAATCTGCACTCAGCTATTCAAAGGAACAAAGCCGCATTCCTGCTGAAAAACTCTCCGCAGAAACCCAAGGCAGGTCTGTTCAGCCGGCCCACGGAAGAAACCTACAGGAATACAAGTTTTAATTAGAGAGCCATGGGGCCTGGCTCCAGTTTCCTGCTCGGGGAGTGCCAGGCATCATTGAAAGTTCTACCTCATCCTTCCAATTTCCCCCCAAAGGAGACTTTATCCTCAGAACGCTTTCCACCCAATAATGTGAGCAGGGGTGGAGTGGGCGTGGACGCTATACTAAGAGGCCAAGTGTTCAGGACAGATAGCCGAGTTATGTATGAGGAACTGAAATAATCAAACTCCGAAGCAACTGACATGTGCTTTTGTGTGTTTGGGCTACGCCATTCCTTGTCAATGCAACCCCACAAGCGATTTTCACCCAGCAGGCCAGGCAATCCCTGACTTTCATCGGGGGCACTGACCTCTTTCCCTTGGACTATCAAAAAAATAACAACAGCCAACACAACAATAGCTGTCCGGTGTGAATGAATCAAAATTATACCTATTTTTGGGGTCAGATTGTCATAAGATACATTTTTTGGCGTGTCGTAGAATTTTAGTAACTGAAGTGCGCCGGGTCATTGAAAAGGGCTGAAAATCTCTGCCCTGCCCCAAAGAGATGGGATGCAATTAAGAAATCAGCCGATTACCTTTCATATGAAAGAGCACAATTAAAAATGAAGCTCCTTGTAAAATTCAAGTATGAAAATAGGGCTTGTTTCAACTGGGTGCTTCATCACGGCGAAAGTCACGGGCAGAACCCCGGGGTCGTGGGCAGGTGTGACTTGTGCTTCCACAGTGACCAGAGAAAGGACCGCAGCACGGACTGGCCAGTGGTGGGAGTCAGGGCCTGGTCCTAACTTTCCCAGTAAACGGGAAAATTGTATTTCTCTCCTCTATCAAACGTCCTTAGTCTCCCCTCTATCAAAACTAGGCTAATCATTCACGCCCCCTAACTCCCAAGTTTGTTGAAATACCAAAGTTTTATAAACCTAGGCACTTACGGAAATGTTACATGCAACATACTGTTTGAGATGTTACTGATTTACTGACAACGGTGCTTTGATCTGAGTGATAACAAACTGTATATCATCATGCATGTTTCTAAAGGACATTAAAAAGCATCACTAGCCATTGTACATTGAAAAAACAGTAGACGTTCTGCTGAGCATCAGGCCTCTGGCCAGCTGGGGTTGGGAGAAAGAGCGTTAGCACCTAAGACACTGAGAAGACTCCGGCATCCCCAAGACTCCCAAGTCAACTCAATATGAGTCGCTCTCAAGCATACTTCTGATTCTGCACTTGATCTTAGCCAAAAGGCCGAGAAGCGATCAAGCATACTTCTGATTCTGAATAAAAAAGACCAAGTGGTTTGCATTATGAATAACTAAGAGTAGATTCATGAAATGAAGGAGCCAGTCGTTCTAGGCACGTCCATGTTGGCCTCCTTGAGATGGCACGGAGGCTGCCTTGCCGCGCTGGGCAGCAGGTAAACGGATTCACTGGCCTCCAATGTCTGTCTCTTCCGGTGCCAAAACGTGATTGCCCCAGTTCCTAAAACTAGTCTCTTCTGGAAACATTAACCCCATCCGTAATAATGTTACCAAAATGCTCTGCAGCAAACGATGACATAATTTTGTTAGAACTTTATTTACCAGTACGTGCGAGACTGGAATGGCTTAAAGAAGTCTACAGGTCATATCAGAATACATATATTTTATGAATATAGGAAATGTTCCTCTGGTCAGAAGAACAAAATCAAAATACGGGGTTATACGACTCAAGTGTAAAATGCAGGGAAAATCAACGCATATGTACTGAGTGCCTGCCACGGGCAAAGCCCCTGGGGAGCGCAGGTCCATCCACAACACATCTCCAAGAGTTACAGTACAAAAGGAGAGACAGGGCACACATTTTGAAGAATAGCAGAAAAATCTGACCACAAAATATGCCACTTGGGCTTAAAAATTACTCTCAGCTAACAGTACCGAACAGCAGGAGATAAAGAAGGGTGCTCGGAGCCCCTGTATTCCTGAAGCAGATGAAACTCTCCTGTGAGAGGCACCCTCCCCGCACCAAGAAGGACAGACATTGTGGTCATCAGGGACGGGAGCCCAGGCCGAGAGCCACCCGGACACAGAGACCCTGTGGCAGTAACTCCTTCGCAGTCCCTTCTGTGCGTCTCCCCATGTAGTTCAGCCGCTTTTTGAACACTGGCTCCCTTGGCTCAGCCTGGTCTAGAGACAGCTCGGCCCAGCCACTACTTTGGGTCTTTGATTCCCTGCGAAGGCTCCCGTGCACCTAACAACCTCTGTCTTCCTCCTGGTGATCCACTGGAGGTTGATTTAATTCTCAGGCCCGGCCGGAGACCGTCGGAGGGCAGTGGTCAGTCAGGTTTTGCCTCCTCGACATTAAAAAGTAAACATTAAAAGCTATGGGCAGTGGACACCATGCTGTTACTAAGGAATTTCTGGGAGAGTATTTTGACATGATTCAGTCAAAGGCGGAGGATTTAAACCCAGCTACGCAAGGAGAGGATGAAAAGGGTAAAGACTCTCCCTGAGGCCAGGATTCAGAGGTGGGTTTCAGGGACATGGGGTGGATTCATCCCGCAGAGAAGCCAGAAAGCAGGGTGGGGGCGCGGTGGGAGGCAGACAGCACAGCCACGGGTCCCCGGTCGTGTGAGTGCGCCCTGGACTTCACAGCGCCAAGGGCCACCGCAGGAAAGCAGGGCAAGGCCAGCGAGCCGGGGAACCCTCAGGGCTCCAAGAAGACATACACTCTGATGAACTGGAAAAGATTAATTTTTAATATGGTTATTTGCTATGCAGTCATGCTGTAGGCCAGGAACATCATATGATAAATGACACAAATGTTTCCAAGTGTAAATCATCATATTCCAA